>SNQJ01S0002561.1:404246-430153 GCA_010110895.2 Picea sitchensis
TCTCTATTCTTGGAGTAAATTAATATGTCGTCAATAAAAACCAACACAAATTTGTCTAGGAATTTGCTGAGAACGTTGTTCATCAAGAACATAAAAGTGGCAGTGCCATTGGTCAATTCGAATGGTACTACCACAAACACATAGTGACCATATCTCGTCCTGAAGGCAGTTTTGTGGATGTCTTCACCCTTGATTCGGACTTGGTGGTATCTAGATCTCAAGTCAATCTTCAAGAAGATAGAGGCACCTCCCAATTGATCGAACAAGTCATCGATCCTGGGTAAGGGGTACTTGTTCTTTATGGTTACCTTATTGAGTTGTTTATAATCTATACATAGTCGGAGGGTACCATATTTCTTTTTCACAAACAGGACTGGTGCTCCCCATGGAGACACGCTGGGCTAGATATAGCCCTTGTTCATCATTTCTTTCAGTTGTAATTTAAGTTCAACTAGCTCGGGTGTGATCATCCTGTAGGGTGTCCTAGACACTAGCACCGCTCCTGGTGCAAGTTCTATTGAGAAGTCGATGTCCCTTCTCAGAGGTAAACCTGGTACCTCTTCCAGGAATACATCTATGTATTCTCTCAGTGTGGAGTGGTCTTCGAAGCTTGGTTGTCACCTTCAATTGTTTTTAACACCTGTATTGCATATAGTGGACATCCTTTTCTACAATACTTTCTCATTTGAAGAGCTGATATTCTTCTCACCAAGACAGGTTTTTGGATCCCTTGAAGGGTTATTCTCCTTCCGTCTTCACTTACACATTCCAGGGTTTTAAGGTAACAGTCCAGTTTGGCTTTATGGGTGGCTAGCTAGTCCATACCAATCAACAGATCATACGATCCCAGGGGTAATATGTTAAGGGTTTCTTGGGAGGGGAATTCACCCATAATGAATTTGCAGGCTAGTATGACCTCCGTTACCCTTCGTTTCGTGCCACTGGCTAACTGTACCAACCATGGCTTGGCATTTTTATGTGGCTATAGTTTAGATTTATCCACAGCCTTAGGGGCTATAAAACTCAAATTTGAACTAGGGTCAATCAAAATAGACACTAGATGGTTGGTGATCATACCTTCGATTTCCACCACTGAAGCTTGGTGGTCAGCTTGGTTATTATCCAAGGCTGCATAAATTTGTGGTACACTCCTGGTCACATTATTGACGGTGGTAGCTTCTTGAACGTTGTAAATTCTTCGGTTGTTCTGTTTTCGGTGCGGGCAGTCCCTCAGTAGATGTTCTTCTCCACATCCCCAACATTTCAAAGGTTCTCTCTTTGGGTTATCAGTCTTTACAGGGGCAGATCTAGGAAGTTTATTTCTGCTCAAGGATGGAAAGTTATGCTGGTGTACACTTCAAGCTGGGAAGCTCAACCTTGAGTTCTTTTTATAGTCCTTAAATCTTGGGGATTTAAACCCCCTTTTCTAGAATCCTGAACTATTCTTCTTCTTCCAGCCTTCGCGAGGTCCTGTCCGATGCCCAAGTTGTTCATAAAAATATCTTGCCTTTCGGATAGTATCTTCTAGGGTCTTTGGTTCATCAAATTCAATCCTTTTCTGATAGTCCTTAGGTAGTCCACTGATGAATCTTTGCACCTTTTCCTTTTCTTCTTTTATGTAGGGTACATACCTCAGCAAATCGAGGAATCTGCTAACATATTCCTCTATGGTGAGTTTCCCCAGCTTGAGTTCATAGAATTCTTTAGTCTTTTCGTCGAAGTATTTTTCCGACAGATATTTATTCCTGAAGTATTTCTCAAACCGTTCCCTAGACAGGTCTTCTTCGTAAATCCCTTTTACTTTCTTAAGGTCTTCCCACCAAATCGAAGCCTTTCCATTCAAGTTGAAGGTGGCTACTCGGGCCTTCAATTTTTTTGAGAAGTCATGGACTCTGAAATACTTCTTTAGTCCAAGAAGCCAGGCCTTCTCTTCCTCTCCCTTCTTTATTTCACCATCGAAGGAGGGTGGTTTGGCCTTCTTGAACTCTTCGAGATTTTGACTCTTGGTAAGTTTCTACTTCTTTCATTTTCTTCTGGAATGAGAACTAGTTCTGCTACTAGAAGATCCCTCCAAGTCACCATCTTCCTTTCCAGAGAAATCATCTGATGCTCGTCCCTTATCTCTGGGGTGGACCTTTCTCGAGGTGCTCCTCTCAGTGTGGCCACTGACATGACCACGTTTCTATATCTCGGGTTCATGCTGCAATTGTCTTTGTATGTCAGATAAGCTCTGTAGTAAAACTACATTAATTTTTGTTTGCTTCTCTTGCTCTTTTATCATCCTCTCGTTGTCAGCCCTGCAGCTCTGTAATTCAACCATGATGCTCCTCACAGTCTCAACTAGATCTGGAGGGGTCCCTACCACCTCCTTTCGTCAGACTCTTCATCTCTATTGTGGGATCCCTCCCCCAATTCATGGTGAGTCGCCATTCTATACATCTGTAATTTTCCGCAGTTGATCTTCCACTTGTGTGCAAAAGAAAAACATTGCTTGTTAGTTAATATTTATTTTCATTTATTACTAGTACATAATTCATATTTTTCACATGCACACACACAATAAGAGTTTTCATTCTTAACTTCGACTTTTAATTGAGGGGGTCAAGATAAGGAGTTACTCCTTTTAACAGTACTCCAAATGGAGTTTTTGCACAATCCGTTCATGAGCCCAAGCAGGCCAAGTGTTGTAACCATGCTCTGATACCAATTTGTAACACACCCACTATGGGAACTAATATTTTTTGGCTTTTTCCTTCTTTTCCCCGAGGAATAGAATCCTCAAATTCCTATGGGGCCTGATGCAGACCCTACCATCCATTATCCTTACCCATGTGATCGTTGGCTATGAACACAGGCTTTACCGGAGAGATACTTCCAGCTTTCATGATTCGGGAAATCGTGATACAGGTGTTCCCCTGCTTTCTGGTTTCTCGAAGTGCCAAAATCCGAAAGGAACCAACAATTCATCACATCTAACAATGCCTCAGATTAAAACCTGGCATTCCACCTTTCGGAGTTCTGCATACCGGGTTTTCGCGACAAAAGAGGACGAGGGGTTCATACCCTTCAGTTTTCGAGGTGCCGAGACACCGAAAACCAAATCTACACGTGCTAAGCCATATCAGGATTTCACGAGTCAGGAAGTCGAGACTAGCGTGTACCAGGGACTTTCCTCTAGATATCCCGTGTGCCGAAATACTGAGACATCAATATTTGTCCGTGCTATTATTATTTCTGGGTTTCGCAGGTCGGGATTTCGGGACTGACGATTACAAGAGATCTTACCCTTAGGTATCCTGGGTGCCAAAACACCGAAACCTCAAGACTCTAACCATGCTACACTATTCCAGGGTTTTGCAAGTTAGGATTTCAGGACTAGCAAGTACAGGAGACTTGCCTCGAGATATCCTGGGTGTCGAAACACTGAAACATCAACTTCTAATCATGCTATACTTATTTCGGGGTTTCACTAGTCGGGATTTCGAGACTGGCGAGTACAGGAGACTTGCCTCTAGATATCTCGGGTACCGAAACACCGAAACATCAACTTCTATTCATGCTATACTTATTTCAGGGTTTCTCAAGTTGGGATTTCAGGACTGGTGAGTACAGGAGACTTGTCTCTAGATATCCCGGGTGCTGAAACATCGAAACACTATATCTCATCCGTGCTATTATCATTTCAAGGTTTCGCAAATCGGGATTTCGGGACTGACGATTACAAGAGGTCTTACCCGTAGGTATCCCGGGTACCGAAGCACCGAAACATCAAGACTCTAACCACGCTACACTATTATGAGATTTCGCAAGTTGGGATTTCGGGACTGGCGAGTACAAGAGACTTGCCTCAAGATATCCCGTGTGTCGAAACACTGAAACATCAACTTCTAATCATGCTATACTTATTTCGGGGTTTCGCAAGTCAGGATTTCAGGACTAGTGAGTATAGGAGACTTGCGTCTAGATATCTTGGTTTCCAAAACACCGAAACATCAACTTCTAATCACGCTATACTTATTTTGGGGTTTCGCAAGTTGGGATTTCTTGACTTGTGAATACAAGGAAACTTGTCCTTGGGTATCTCGGATGCTGAAATGCTGAAACAACAAATTCTAACCACGCTATTCCATTTCGGGGTTTCAAAAGTTGAGATTTTGTGACTTGTGAATACAAGGAAACTTGTCCTTGGGTATCCCGGGTGCCGAAAGGCCGAAACACCAAATTCTGAGGGAACCATTCTTTCTGGTGCAAGGTTTCCAAACTTAGGCCATAAAATCCTTGAATGGACTCTTGTATAATTAACACCAGGCTTGGGGACATGACTGAAAGGCCTTCTTAACTTATTGAGTTATGAACTATGTGACAGGGGTGAGGTATGCTTAGATATTTTAATTAAACAGTAGTCCCTTCAAGAAACTCACTCCGGCTCTGGAATATGATGGAGCTTCCCGGAAGGATGTGCCTTCGAGAAAACAATCCAGCGCATATCATGGGTCATGTACATGGGGTAACTCTCCAGGGAACAAACTCGAATATGAACTTATACATTCTATACATAAATCGATTATGTTCATTTAATTATAAGCATGCATTCATTTTGTTGTTGATCGGAACACCAGGAAAACACTTCTATACATGAACCAATCATTTATAAGTGTACAAACATGAGCATGCATCCATTATATTTAATTCAATATGCGAGATGTAAAACAGTTATCAGAAAGAACACCAAGTATGCCACGACTGCTGAGAGGGGTACTCGTTTCCACCCAACCGTAGGCTCAGCGACTCCAAATGGATTTACCACTAGCCACCCCCAAGCTAGACCACGATGCTTTGAGACTCAGTCTCTTACTTCCTGCTTGTCGGAAGTCGAGGATGAAGGTTACTCTCCTTCTCTACTCATGACTCACTGTATTTCCTAGAGTTCCTCTGGTTCTCCTTCCGCGATCCCTGTCGTGTGTGTGTGTGTGTGTGTGTGTGTGTATCTCCATTCTCCACTCTCTCCCTCCTTCCACACTTCTTTCCTCCTACGAGGTTGCATGTGGCATGAAATTCCCTGTCCGATGGTCAGGTCTAAGAGCTTCTACAGATGGGTGGTTCGCCCCATCCCCTCATTTACTCTTTGAGGAGCCTCCCCACCTACCATCCGGGGGGGTAATTCATTTTGGGGTCTAAAAGTGAGCTTTGGTTTTCCCGAGCACATACAAACTAGTACTGTTTTGATTCGGTGGAAGTTAACGCAGCCACTCCTGGCCCCTTCCACCACCTCTCATCAGCCATCATGGTCTCTTTTTATCACATCCCCCTCTCAGCAATCCTGCAACATATATTCATACATCATATACATTCCTCGGACCTTTTATACAAAGGTCCGTTAAATCAAACATTCACAATCTTTGAGTTTTCCATAGTTATTGGCTAGTATAGTTATTTTTACAGACTGGGGGAAACAGGGTGTTACATATACACACTTTGGATATGATCCCAAAGAACTGGTTCTTGGAACTAGAAGTTCACAGAGGAAAAACAGATTGGGAAGACTTGACTTGCAACTTTAAGGTAACTGTCAAGTTTGAAGATGATGCCCCTTTGGTAGACACAACTCTACAGATTATCAAGAACAAGATATTTACACCAGAATATTCAAAGATAAAAACAACCTTATGTAGTGCACCCAGATATTATGCGACTGTTCAAGAGGTTTTATAATGATATAATGTTGTTGGAGAACACTGGGAGGATGAAGACCCGAGAAATTTGCAAATACCATGAACCGAAGGAGAGCGCACATTCGAGGGTCCTAAACTTGAGTCTGTCAAGTATGCAAAGCCATTGATAACACATAAGTTGAATATTCGTATGAAGGATAATCCCAAGTTCACAAAAATTGGAGATTACTGGAATGAAGAAACTGCCGAGAATATTGTTGATTTATTGCACAAATACCGAGACCTTTTTCCGACTACATTCTCTAAGATGAAAGGGATTTTTGGGGAGTAGGTGAGATGAATATTCCTTTGAATTCAAATGCCAAGCCAGTGAAGTAGAGACTGTATAGATTGAACCCAATATATAAGCATAAAGTGAAAGCAGAAATATATAGGATGCTGGAATTTGGGATTAATGAATCTATCACAGATTCTGAATGGATAAATCTGATGGTGATTCGGGATAAGAACATAGGTGGAATCAAAATTTGTGTGGATTTGTGGAAATTGAATGATTATTTCTTACATGACCCATTTCCTACTTCATTTACAGATGAAGTTTTGGAGAATGTAGGAGGATAGGAAGCTTACTCACTTACTGATGGATTCTTCGGGTATCACCAGATTAAGATTGCACATGAGGATAGGCATAAGACAACATTTGTGACATAATGGAGATGTTATCATTATACAGTCATACCTTTTGAATTGAAAAATGCACCAACAATATTTTCTCGAGTTGTCGTCACAACTTTTAAAGAATTTATTCATAATTTCCTAGAAGTCTATTTGGATGATTAGACAATGTTCAATTTGTTAAAATACCATGTTGAAACTCAGTTCTTGATGTTGGAGAGATGTATACAATTCCATATTTCTTTTAACTTGAACAAGTGCATTTTTTGCACATCATTTGGAATCTTGTCCGGTTGTGTAGTATGTAAACAAGGACTTTTGGTTGATCCTGCGAAGATTGTTGTTATTGTTGATTTTCCACCACACACTTCAATGAGAAAACTACGAGCAGCATTGGGTCATATGAGGTACTACATAAGTTTATTAGGGGATATGCATAGATCAAAGCCCCACTGGAAAAATTACAGAAGAAGGAGGTCAAGTTTCAATGGAACGAGGAATGCTAGCAAAGTTTGGACAACTTGAAGCAAAAACTGGTTACCACACTGATTTTGGTATTTCTAGATTAAAAGAAGAAATTCCATGTCCATGTAGATTCATCATCTACAGCGTTAGGCACAGTTCTAGCTCAACTAGGGGAAGGCAGTTTGGACCATCCCATTGCATTTTCCAGCAGGAAGTTGTCGACTACTGAATAGAATTACACTACTACAGAGCGTGAAGGACTGGAAATGGTGTATGCACTACAAAATTTTATGAATTATATGTTAGGATCACATTTTAAGATGTATACAAATCTTTTTGCGATGAGATACTTAGTCAATATGTAATATTCTAGATATAAAAAGTATGTAGAACAGAAATACAATGCTAGAAATAGAAGATAAACGACAATATAACTAGAACAACAACACAATAACAATGAAATGATATCAAAATAACACCAGAAAGAGCACTTTGATTCTGAGAGCAATGTTCAAGGGCCTCTTCGAGGGGGAAACCTCCAGTCGAGCAGAGCTCTATTACAATAATATCCAAGATAGGGTTCTCATACCCTCAACTCCTATTTATACTAAATATGTCTATCAATAGAACCATCTAGAGGAAGATCCTTCTAGAAGAGGAAGCTTCTATTAGGTCTTCTTACATTTGACTTATTCTACTTTATTTCGAGGCCTTGTTAATATTGACCTTTATTACATCGGAATAAATTGTTCTACCTATGTGGGGGGTTAGGTCCCTAACATGTCCTCCCCCTTAAAAACATCATTTTCCTCAAGGCTTGAGATGTGTAAATTGCTACAAAATGGTAGTTGGTTCCCAAGTGGCATCTGCTGGAGTTGTATCTTTCCACTGGACTAAGACTTCCTTGCTGGTTCGTTGATGCAGGCGACGCTCACACTGGTCCAAAACTACTTGTGGTTGTAGCCAAATGGAGCCTTCTTCATCCAACTTGGAATGTTGGTTTGAGTTTGGAACTTAGTTCCAATCACCTTCTTTAAGCATGAAACATGAAAAACATGATGTATCTTAGAATGATTGGGAAAAGCTAATTGATAGGCCACCTATCCCACACCCTTGATAACTATATAAGGACCATAAAATTTGGGTGCCAACTTCTGACAATGGTCTACCTTGAGGGAAGTTTGCTTGTAAGATTGCAGTCGAAGAAACACCCGATCCCCTTCTGCAAAATGACGTTCAAAGTGACCTTGATCTACTTGTTGCTTCATGCGATTTTGTTCCATGACCAAATTCTCTTTTAGGGTATGGAGAATAGCCTCTGGAACTGTAAGTGTTTGGTCAACCACCTGGACCTTTGAGACACCTAGTAAATATGAGAGAACTAATGGTGTCTTTTTTCCATATACCACTTCAAAAGGATTCATGTGGGTAGCTGTATGGTATGAAGTGTTGTACCACCATTCAGCTAGGGGTAACCATTGAGCCCACTAATTTTTAGTTTCTTATGCAAAACACCTCAAATATGTTTCCAAACACTTGTTGACAACTTCAGTTTGACCATCCATCTGGGGATGATAAGTTGTGCTGAGATGCAATTGGGTGCCTTGTAGCTTGAATAGTTCTTGCCAAAAATTGCTGGTGAAAGTTGGGTCATGATCAAAAACAATAGAATGTGGCATGCCATGAAGCTTGAAGACCTGATCCATGAAAATTTGAGCCACTATGGATGTTGTAAATGAGTGTTGAAGAGCACAGAAATGAGCATACTTGGAAAGGTGATCAACTACCACCATGATGACTGATTTATTGCCTGATTTAGGTAAGCCTATAATAAATTCCATAGAAATATCCCTCCAAATAGCAGGTGGAATTGGACGCAGTTGTAGTGTGTCAGGAGATTTGACTATTTTTCCCTTGTTGCGTTGACACACATCACATTCGGCCACAAAATTATGAATGTCTTGTTTCATACCATCCCAGAAAAAAGAACGTTTGACCCTGTCATAGGTTTTGGTAAACCTGGAGTGCCCATTTGTGGGTGTAGCATGAAGCTCATAAAAAACCATGGATTAAGTTTTGACTGTTTACTTAAATACAAACAGCCTTTGTGTCGAAGCTCATCATGGAGCCAAGAGTACCCTGGGGAAACTGGAGAATTCGACTTCAATTTTTGTATCAAATGCGAACTTTTGGGATCATGTAGCCATTCCTGGAGAATGGCTTAGAGCCAATCTGGTACAATGAAGGAGAGAGAAAAAAAAGAGCCTTCATCTTCATATTTTCAGGAAAGTGCATCTGCAACCACATTGTCTTTTCCTTTCTTGTAAAGGATCTCATAATCATATCCAAAGAGCTTAGTCACCCATTTTTTTTGCTCTGGGGAGGAAATGCGTTGTTCCAGAAAATACTTGAGGCTTTGATGATCTATCTTAATTTGGAAGCGTTTCCCTAATAGATAAGGGAGCCACAAATCAACAAAATGAAGAATAACCAACATTTCCTTTTCATAGATTGATTTTCCCAAATTTAGTTCAGACAATTTTTTGTTGGTAAATGCCAAAGGCCAACCTTCTTGCATAAGGACAACACCAATACCTTTCCCTAAAGCATCACATTCCAGGACAAGGGTCTTTGTGAAATCAAGAAGGGCCAGGACTGGAGTGGTGCACATGGCCATCTTCAAGGTTTGAAAATCCTAAGTAGTTGTTGGAGTCCAAGTGAAACAATTCTTTTTAAGGAGTGTTGTGAGAGGTGTTGCAATCCTTCCATAATTATTAACAAATTTGAGATAATAACCTATTAATCCCATAAATACTCGCAATATTTTGAGAGTCTTTGGGTGAGGCCAGTCTTTCATAGCTTCAATCTTTTTAGGATCCACCCTGACGCCATTCTTGCCAACAAGATGACCCAAGTACTCAACTTCTGAGACGCCAAAAGCATATTTAGATTGTTTCAAGAAAATTTGGTGCTAAGAGAGTATATGGAGAACGTGGCCCACATGAGCAAGATGGTTTATCCAGGTTTTGCTATAGATGAGGATATCATCAAAGAAAACTAAGACAAAATGAAGGAGAAAAGGGAGAAAGACATGATTCATGAGGCTTTGGAAGGTGGAGGGTGAATTACACAAGCCAAAGGGCATGACAAAAAACTCATAGTGCCTCTCATGAGTTCTAAAGGCAGTCTTAGGAATGTCTGCCTCTTTCATACGGATCTGGTGGTAGCCAAAATGAAGATCAAGTTTAGTAAAGAACCGGGCACCACTCAATTCATCCAAGAGGTCATCCATGATAGGAATGGGAAATTTGTCTTTAATGGTGAGTTTGTTGAGGGCACAGAATTCAAGACACATGCGCCAAGAAACTTCTTTCTTCAGGACCATGACCACATGAGAAGAGTAGGGGCTTGTACTAGGGTGGATAATGCCTGCATTAAGAAGTTCTTGAACCATTTTCTCCATTTCATTTTTTGGGGAAAAGGGGTGATGATAGGGATGGATATTGGGAGGAAGGCTTCCTGGTATAAGGGGAATTGAATGATCATGAACACCATGGGAAGGAGGGAGTCCCTGTGGAGTGGAAAAGACCAACTGATGTTTAGAGAGGATGGATTGGAGGTCTTGCGACACAGAGGGTGTCCCAGTTTCCTGTATGGCATGGAGTTGGGCAATAATGCCAGAATGACCTTTTTTTAGCAGCTTTTCCATGCGATGGGAACTAATGATCTCAGGTGAACCAGTGGTGATTCCTTAGAACTTATATTTTTGGCCCTGTTGATCTATTGCATTGTTAATTCCTTGAAATCCATGAGAATGGGACCCAAAGTCCTTAGCCAATCTGCACCTAACACAATGTCACAACCGCCCATGTCGATAATAAACATATGAGATTTCAAGTGGTAGTCACCAATTTAGAGACACACATTTTCACAACACCCTCCACATTTCATAGAGCCCCCATTGGCAATCATTTGGAAATTATTGACTGCATGGATATAGCAATGAGTTTCTTGGGCAATGCGGCGATGAATAAAATTATGGGTGCTTCCATTATCAACAAGAATGATGACCTTCCTATGCTTGATGTAACCAATTATCTTGAGGGTTTGGGGAGAAGAGAAGCCAGTGAGATCATTTAGGGAAATAACCGATTCTACTTCAGGAGGGTCTAAGGGGGGGTTATGTCAGTTATTTTAGTTGACTCAAACACAAGGGGAGTTTCAACATCCTCTTCTAAAATATCCTCTGAGATGGCCATAAAAAGATTTTGTTTCTTACATTTGTGCCCCGGAAAATATTTTTCATCACAATTATAACAAAGGCCTTTGAGTTGGCGTTCATCCATTTCAGCCCTGGTCAATTTTTGGATCATTAGTGGAACAGAGGGAGTAGTGGGATTTACTGGTTTAATGCGAGGAATAAAGGAGGGTTTCCAGTTTTCAGAAGATACAACATGCTATGCTTGTTTATCTCTTTTATTAGCCTCCACCCAACTCTGAGGCCAATCCATGAGAACATGGGCACAAATCTCATCCTTGAGGCCACTGATAAAACATTCTCGGAAAAAAGCATCAGACATGCCCTCTGTCCGAAAATCCACGTGCTCAAAAGAAGATATAAAGTATTCCATTATTCTAGATTGTTTCAACTTTGTCAAACGAACTAAATGGTTGGTGTTAGTGTCAAAGCATTCATAAAGCTCTTCCACAAAGTGTGTCCAAGAAATATACCTTTGACGAGAAGTTTTTCTCCATTGCCACCATTGCTAACGTTCTTGATCTAGATGGAGAACACCATACCAGAGTTTGGCCAAGTCATCTGTAATGTCGTATAAATAGAAATAATGTTCCATTTGGGTTACCCAACCAGTGGGATTCGAGCCATCAAATTTGGTCACATCCACCCGTGGAAGGTGTAGGTCACTTTGAAAGTGATGGGGCTAAAAATTATGGGAATGAGAGGAAGTTTCAGCTTCGGTATGTCGAGGTCGGTCAGATAAAGGGTTATCTGCAGGGATATGCAGCTTGGTGCAGATCATCTAAATGAAAAATCCAAGCTGGGTAGTCATGTCTTGTTTGAGTTCCTCGATTGAGGCAATGATGGAGGACTACATGGTGGTATTGATGGAGGCAACATTGGCACTGATCTATTTCACTTCTTGTTGGGTCTCTGTGAAATTAGATTGCAAGGTATTGAAGTGAGCTTCCAAGTCTTGGCTATGGGTATGTGCCATGATGACGAGGGAACCAAAACGGGGTGGGTGGGGTCAAAAATTTTGTTGAAAAATGATATGTATGAATGTGATAAGGGCGACGAGATAAATCCAATGGAATAGGTCTCAAATAATGGAATTCATCTCCTTCGCTTAGTGTTTGAGATGACAAGAGGTTGAGGTCAAGAGTTCTTTGAAGGTTAGATATTCATGAGCTACAAAGTATGTATATGCCAGAAAATCTCTGATATGGCTATGAACAACGATTTCTACAGATGTATTCCCCACACCTAGAAAGGCACCTTTATCTATGACTTTATGACCATATTATTTCATCTCTATTTATTCATGTGGGAAATAACATCACTGTACCTTTGGTATTTTGCTGAAAATGGGTACAAAATAATGCACAAATTTCCAGCACATGTGCTATAAAAGGGTGTGTTGGGAATTCAAATTCTGTAATATTCCAGATATAAAAGTATGCAGAATAGAAATAAAATGCTAGAAATGGAAGATAAACAACAATATAACCATAACAACACCACAATAACACTGAAATGATATCAAAATAACACTAGAAAGAGCACTTTGATTCTGAGAGAAATGTTCACGGGCCTCTTCGAGGGGGCAACCTCTAATCGATCAGAGCTCTATTACAATAATATCCAAGCTAGGGTTCTCATACCCTCGACTCCTATTTATATTAAATATGTCTATCAATAGAACCATCTAGAGGAAGATCCTTCTAGAAGTGGAAGCTTCTATTAGGTCTTCTTACATTCGACTTGTTCTACTTTATTGCAAGGCCTTATTAATATTGACCTTTATTACATCATAATGCATTGTTCTACCTATGTGAGGGGTTAGGTCCCTAAAAAAATAATATAGTTTTGGGGGAGAATATATGTAGACGTATGTTATTATTTCAGGAGTATGACTAAGTTAATTGTAATGGAGTAAGTGGACAAGTGGACAAGCTCAATCTTTTTTTGCTTACAATTCTTCCCCAAATCTAGTAGAAATTTTATCAAAGGTTATAGTTCCACCTTATTAATGGGAAGTTTGACCATGGAACTTTGACCATCAAGGTTTTATCCCATTTTATGAAGACACAAATTGTCACAATATCAAACAAATATGTGGATTAAGGTGAAATTTATCTTAGGGTCTTACCCTAACCTCCCTACTTAGGTTACTTAGGATTTATTTAATTAATGTATACGATGATATTTTTAATAAGTCCCATTAGATAGGAGTGGGTAGTCATTTAATGTAAAAGAATCCACTTTTATTGAATAAGGCCCACTAGGTAGTTGGTACTTGTTGGGACAGGACGTTTTGGGAACTGTGTAGCGCGCAAAAGAAGGAAAGGGAGTTGGTGCATTAGGAATTTTGGTCCATCTAAAAGGGCTAGGACCTAATGTAATAATATAAATATGTAAGGGTTTTTTTTGGATAGGGTAATATAGGAGTTGAATAGTAAATGATAATAGCATGTGAGCGAGTAAGGAGAGCTAAGTATGCATTGTATGTTTGAATGTAAGAGTCAATAGAGATAGATAGAAGGAAAAGAGAACGGCAAGGGAATATTGTATGAGTGTAGTGTGCATATTTTGTAAGAGATTATTATGAATAATATAATAAGTTGGTCGTTGTGGACATAGCCCAGCTTAGGTGAACCATGTTAACTCCTAGTGTATCTATTTTATGATGTGTTATTATGTGTTTATTTTTCTGTTTATTGCATGCATATAATGTATGGTTAATATTAATATGTTATATGTTCTGATGATTCTGTGCACATGATATAACGTATAATGAAAAAATGATAAGTGTAATGGTTATGATGAATGCCTCCCATCCCTTCATGATTTTGGAAAACTGGTTCCTACGATCCCCATAGATACCTCGGGTGAGACTTCATTTGCTTGTGGGTGATGCCAAAAGGGCTAATATTTGAGGGTTTTGTTAGTGAATTAATGTTGAACCTTAGGTCTTCCCATTGTTCACCAAAAATACTCCTCAATGAAGGGACCACAATTAGTTAGGTTTTTCTATTGAGAATCTATTTAAAGAGATAGGAGGCTATCAAAATGTTTTGTCAAGTATTGTTGTATTGGGGGCTCTACTCAGTGAAATGCCACCCCACTATTAGAGGCAAGTGAGAATTTCTTTGTTTCTTCCAATAATCACTAACACAAGGTTATATTTTTCATATTTCATGTTATTTATCTCTTGTATCTGGTTTTCTGCATTTATAATATTTTTATACCTATTTTGTGCTTCAATTCTATGGGTTAAGGAACACTACAAGTGGTATCAAATATATTTATTGATTTAGCAAACATTAATATTTCAGAAAATAAATAAATAAGGCTATAGATGTGTTTTGACATCTTTAAATAACACAAATGCATGTTGTTCAAGTAGTAAATATGTGGTTGGGGAAGAATCCATGTAGAAAATACAAGTCATGTCACCTAGTTGAACATCCTTGTAACCCTTTTTGGTACCCCTTCGAATAGTAATGCATCAAACAATACTTCTATAAATAATTACCTTCCACATACCCTCATGTATATTAGAATCCCCTCTAGGTGAACCTAAAACCAACCTTACATAAACCAATAGCCATCATGTTGTTATAGTACACTGAGAACAACACTCGGGGAGATCACATTGAGTAGTATGGATAAGGGTAAGATCTATCCTCCTTAGTTTTTTCCATGAAATATTAAGTTGAGTACTATTGTTGGAAACCCTTTCTAGATCAAAGAGATATAGCACTTCAAATTACCTTGTCCTTAAGAGACTAAAAATACTAGCCTTTGTGATCCATTAATGAAATTTATACATCTTTGAGTATAGAAGGAATTTGTGATTTTTCTCATCGCCATTGTGAGAGACCTGTCTCAAAATATTCCTTGTGTGTGCTAATCGCATCAGGATACCTCTTTAGTAACCTTTTTTTGTGGATCCACAATACAGTTGTTGGTGATATCTCTCAAAATCCTCTCCTCATTCCCTTTCTCATATTGACATAAGTTGGGGATGGCACTTTCGTGGGGTCTTAAGTGGTCCCATGGCCCAAACTCGCAACATGGACAACAATGAGGACCTACAAACTAGGTATCAATGGATGGTAGCATCTATTGCTCATCTTGAAGAAAATATTGATCAACATGGTGGTGAAATTACCTCCAATATTACCCACCAAATTACCCAACATATGGCGCAACATATGACCGAATAGATAGCCCAAAAATTTGTTGCTCTTAAAGAATGGCTAAGCTTGCTAGTGGCATCCAAAAATGACAAAGTGATAAAACACCACATGGATACACCCTCAGGGGAATATTTCAAACACAAAGAAACACACCCTAACACTCTCTTTTTAGATAGCCAGTGTTTTCCTACCCTTTCAAGATCAAAATTATTGTCACTGCTTTCCAAAAGTCGACATGAACAAGTTTAATGGTTTTGATCCAATAGATTGGGTTACCCAAATGGAAAATTATTTCTCCATCCATGGAATTACCGATGACCTTTTGAAACTCAACATGGGTGGCTTATATTTGGATTCAGAACATTGGAAATGGAGGAAATAGTATAAGAAAGGATATGGAGACTTATACTGCTTGGAGCTAATTTGTGAAGATCCTTTGTTCTTATTTTGTACGTGACACTCACTATTTGGGAAAACTGAAAAAACTTTACCAAACAATCATAGTTACCGATTTTATAGCATCCTTTGAGCAATTGGAAATCCACACATAGGGCATGTCTGACTCTTTTTTAAATATTGTTTCATCAGTGGATACAGGAATTTTGGATATAGTTTTGGGGAAAATCCTAAGTATAGAGGAAATGAACAATAGCAGAAGAAATAAGAAAAGGCAGGAGCAGAGTGTGCGGTAAAGGCACATTCAGGATTGAAGTGCACAGTAAAAGCATACTTAGCAGCAAATAAAAGGAGAATAAAGAAAGAGAATAAAGCAGGAAGATAAAGCAAGCGAAAAGGAAGGAAAACAGATCATCATGTAAAAGCAGAGAGATGTGAAAAAGAAGGAAGAACAATAGTCAGGAATGCAAAAGAAGCATGCAGACGCAAGAGCAGGAAAAGCATGTCCGAACGAGTCAACATGAGCTTTAATGAGTCAAAATGAGTTGTAATAGGCTTTTGGGAGATATGTGAATAGGGTTTGAGCCCTAAATTCTATGTATAAATATGTAATGGGTCAAGTAGAATAGGTTGCATAAGGCCAGAAGTTTTTGATGTTGAGAGAACAAACTGAGAGTGAGAGAGAGTCTATGTTTGAAGGTTTAGGGAAAGTTTTGCAAAGAAATTATTGCACTGCAAAGAGGTTAGGAAAGTTGGAAAAGGATATACTGATATATCTATTGTAAGCATAGTGTGAAAGCCTGGAAAGATTGCATAAAGAAAACTAAAGAAGCCAGTCAGTGTGGATGTAGCCCAAATTTTGGGTGAACCACATTAAACGTTGTGTCTCTATGTGTGTGATTCATGTGATTGTTTATGAATAGTAGGTCCATGCATGTTAGACTAGATTTGTTTATTATATAAGTATTGAGTAGTAGTTATGGATGTGATGGTGAATGGTTTATGTTTCACTCTGCATCATGATGGTAATGCATAAAATCAATTACTAACTAACCAAGTAATAGACACAGGATAACCTGCACAAAGGAGCTAAGCAAATGGAGATAGCCTCCCATCCCCTCATTACCATAGAAACTTGGTTCATGTATCCCTAATAGATGCCTCGGGTGAGACTTCACTTGCATGCATTTGATGCCAAAAGGGTTGGTGTATACAAGGTTTGTTGGTTAGATAACTTGAACTTAGGGTATTACAATCGCGCGTCAATAAATGGTTTCGTTGCTGGGACCCGGAATCTGTGATTGAGGGAATGTTTTGGAGGAAGACTAAGAAATAGATCTCATAATGGATAGAAGGGAAGGAATGCGAATTTTCTCAAAAAGAGAATAGAAACCCTCGGATGAGCGACGAGCAATGGATGAAAAGGTATGTGTACACAGAGTTGCATGATATTTTCTTTGGAGAATTTTTTATTATCTTAACTGAGTAGTTAGAAAGATTAGTGGAGAATACTGGAAGGTACCAAACTGCAACGCGGAGGAACTGGAATATTGAGTTGTTAAGGAATTTTAATTTTGTAAGTAATAAGAATTTTTGTGCAGTTGATTTCTGGTTGGAAAATATATTGGGAGGTTATATTACATAATTTGTTGTGGATTGTACAGAGTCATACAATTTTGAAGAGGGGGATTTCTTTAAGGGTCTACATAGAAAGTTTATGAAATTGTTGGGTGCCTGGATAAAAATGTTGTTCTGAAACAACTGTGTCAAGATGATGGAGTCTGATTGCTGATGGGATGCGTGCACATAGGGGAACTGGGGGATGACTAGAGGATATTCTGAAGCTAGGAAAGAGTGAAGGAAGAGATGAAGAAGGAAGGGAGGGACTGAGCATGAAGAGAAACGAAGAAAGTATATCATAGGAGGAAGATGATTTTGGAGTGTTGCGTAGTGGAAGAAGGTACAAGAGGTTGAAGACTAGGGTTGAGAAAGAATATATGCGCAGTGAGCCTAAGGGGAGAGAACCATGTGCAATAGTCTATATCATAGAAGTATCGAACATAAAAGGAGAGGAAGAGGACTCTTAGTCCAATCCGATAATATAATATCCATTAAGTCTTGTTCAAACTGGATCCTATGTCGACTCCATGACCCAGTGTGCATCACCTAGATCGGAAATAACAATTGAGGATTTGTCAAAAGCACTTGTAGTTAGAAAGGAATGGCAGAGTAGCAGTATCCAGAGTAGTGGAAGTAGTGCACCTATTCAAATTCAACTAGCATCGCCAAGGGGAGATACTACCCAAAACAACATGGAAGGCATAGAACACACATTGATACTGCCTGAGTTCCAGGGCATTGGTTCGAAGGACCTGGAACAACATCTATTTGTATGTGAAATAATTTGGGTTGAAAAAAATGTCCAAGATGATGTTATAAATATTGCGCAGTTGGAAACAACATTTAGGGTTTGTGCCTTAGTCTAGTACACAAAACTACAGAGAACCACACCTACAAGAAAATCAAGGACGTTAGCAGATATTAAACAAGCATCATTGAAAGAGTTCAAGAAGCCAAAGTTTGAATTGCAGTACATTACAGAGTTGAAGGAAATCAAACAGGTTTCGAATAAGTCAGTTTGGGACTATGATCAAATATTTTAGGATTTGATGGGTAGACTAACATTCCATATCCCAGATCAACAACATCAAGAATGGTTTATTGTAGGACTTCTACCACACATTCGTAGGTCTCTAATTCAACAGAAGGTTGTGTCGCAGCCTGAAGCTTTGGAAATTGTAATGAAATTGGAATCATGGATGATTTTAGGGGCTAAATTTCGCTCATGGGCTAATTTTCCATGGTTTTTCCAAAAACGAGATTCGTTATTTTAAAAATGATTTGCCCAAATTCTATAGGATAAAATTATTTTACCTTAAAAATCGCCAAAAATTTATAAAAACTATATAAAATCCTTAGAAATTTGAATATTTTTACAAAAATATCACCAAACATTTATAGTTGGCACATGAAGGATTAGTAAGATTTGTCAAGGTTTCTAACTTTTAAAATAAATTTCCATCCTTAAAATCATCCCTGATTGGAATCATCTCCCATAGGAGATGGCGGTGGGATGGCGCAAGTCCATACACAATTATCTTCCTTGAAAATTCAATTGGTAGAACTTACAAAAGGGAAGGAGAATAAGGAATAGGTTTGGTGTACCAAATGTAGCACTGGAGGCGACCACAAGGATGAGTGTCGATAATTTGCGCAATATATGGTGACTAGAGCACTGAACCCACTACTGGGGGGGATACTTTGAAATATGTAAGAAGTGAGGACATCATCCTACTGAGTTTCAATTTGATAAGAAGTATTGTTGTGAATTCGATTTGATGAGAGAGTGCACTTCAGATATGTATAGGATTTAGGAGGAGATTTTGTGATAGAAGAAAGTAGTCCACAGTATAATAATCAGAGAGGCTTTGATCCAAGAAACAAAGGAAATTTTGGTAGAGGTCGAGGTAGAGGAAATTTTGGAAGAGGAGGTAGAGAACCAATAATATGTTACAATTGCAATCAACCAGGATACTTAGCATGTGACTGCCTAAATCCTTATACAACCTGCAAATATTGTAGATCATTGGACCATGTGACAAAATACTATCCTCAACTACTTGCAAAGTGGCGGGAAAAAAGGAATCAGAACCAAAACCAAAAACAAAACGTACAGAAAACATCAGCCGAGGAACACAATGAATGACCTAGAATAACAATTGTTACACGCAGAGGAGCTAGGAAAGGGGTTAATGTGACGAATGGAGGAAAGTAGGTTTAGTAGTGGCTAAGGAAATCAACAGGGCATGTGCCAACATTTGACCCTCGACAAAAAAAGGAGACATATCAGAGAGCATAAAAAGAGATACTAGGACCGGATTGGGTAGCATCAACATCAGTTGTGCCTCCTATCTGTGATCGTACTATACCAAACAAGCCACTTGGGAAGGTAAGTACTCTAAGAGAGTTTCTGAGATTTTTTTTAGATTTGATGAAAGATAAAACTGCACTGAATACATTATGTGAAATGATTGATCATTGCATGCAATAAAGGGAAATTTATGTCTCACAGAGGGTAGTGAATCAGGGATTGCGCAAAAAGAGGACTAACAGAGAATTCATATTAAGTGAAAAGATTGGGGAATATGATGTGGATAACGTTATTTTGGACTTGGGTTTTGACATGAATGTGTTACCAAAGTAGACATGGGAAATGATGGGGAAACCCAAGTTAGTATGGTCACCCATTCAACTAAGGTTGGAAAACCAACAGAAGATAGTCCCAATTGGCTGATTGGCATGAGTACCTATGGATATAGATGGGGTGTGCAGCGTAGAAGTTTTCGAAGTCATATAGATCGTGGATGATAGTCATCCATATCCAAAAATAATGGGTTTAGAATGGGCCTTTGACAATCAGTCGATCATTAATCTGAAAAGGAAGGAAATGATATTTGAGATAGGGGATTTGAAGGTTACTGCACCATTGGATCTAACAGAAGGAAAGAGATATATAGAGCCAGCGAGAGGGGATGAAATTGACAACTTTAATATGACATCACAGATGGATGATTATGTTAACCCCATTGTAGATGGTGCGCTAAGTTGGAGAAGTATTATCTCATGTGCGTCGGATTCAGAGGAAGGCTTGGAGCATAGGCATTAGAGGATGCATGAAGTGTCAACTAGATGATGTGCATGCATAACTCGATCATTGAAATGGATTGGAACAGAGTTATGTGATCCACCCAAGTATGATGGATTGACTGATATAAGCTCATTTGTAAAGGTGTTTGAATTGCAGGTATGCAAATTGAAAAGGTTGTTGGCATTATATTTTTTCTTGAAGTCCACTCCAACTAGATGGTGGGTTGCACACAAAGAGGGAATGGAATATTGGTCGCAGTGTAGAAGACTAATGCAAGTGAGATTTGGTACTGAGGTGGAGTATGTTGCATATAAATATACAAGAACAAGTGACCTAGAAGATCATGTTGAGCAGTGAAGAGACATATGGAGTTTGATCCCAAAGAAGGAATGGATGCACAGGTTTATACACACTTTGGATACAATTCCTAAGAATTGGTACTTGGAACTAGAAGTGTGTAGAGAGATGACAAATTGGGACCAACTAATTCAAATATTTAAGGTAGCATTTACTTTTGAACGTGAATCTCCAACAACATATGCAGCCCTACAGGTCATTCAAACCAACATCTTTTCAGAAGAAGGATCAATGGAGGTGATACCTTTGTGTATTGTTGAAAGATTGGTTGTCATTGAATTGTTGAAAGATTGGTTGTTGAAATATTGGTTTTCATTGATGTCAACCCTTGAATAGAAGTTAACAAGTTGCATGTCAAGGTAAAGTATTTGTAAATAGAATTTAACAAGTTGCATGTCAGTTGCATGTTTAAGTAACTATAAACAAAAGTTAAAAATTTGCATGTGAGTTGCATGTCATCATGAGATCCTATGTGATATTCATATCATCATAAGATCCTCATTAAAACACATAGAAGAGTCAATTGGAAAATCACTTCTATGAATACTAATTAGAAGATATGAAGCTAATAAGATTGAGTCGATGAAGTCCATTAAAGGGAGAAGTTTGCAGGAGCTGAGCATATAGAGAAAAAGTTATAGATCCAGATTCCTTGCATAAATCAGCGAGTTTCAGGAGGAAAATCACAGACATCCACGAGTTGAAGTCAGGAAAAACACAGAAATCCATGACCATGTAGTGTATGGGTCGTGGACCTGTGAAGAAAAATTGTTGAATATCATAGATCTAAAACTTGGGTCAACTACAGGTTGAAGGTATGTATTCATGTATATGTTAAGGTGTGTATTCTGAAGAAATCAAGAACATATATGTCTTAGTGATTCATAAGCATTTGATTTGGAGAACTCTCTTGTGGATCTTGGTATTAGGTATGTGTGGTTGCAGTCTTAATGAGATATCAAAATTAGTAGCAACAACAAAAGTATCATAAACAACAATAATAGGTTATTAGTTACAACGACAGAGTTAGTGACAGATTGGTCTACATTTATATTTCAAGGCGATTGAATGGGTGTAACATCCCCATACACCAATAGGTTGGGCAACGACACTACTCAGACACTTCACTTAGCTTTGATACTAATTTGTAATGTCCCCGACCACCCAAGTCGGCCATGTAATGCCACAAACAAACTGCTAAGCTCTGATAGCAGGTTAATTATTCATTCTAGAGTACACATATATTACATGCATTTCTAAGGAAATAAAAGGCAATAAAATATATTACTACTATATTAACTAATGCAAAATTGATCGTGAATCACACATGCAATGAAAGCATATAATAACATTGCAAGAATCACATACATGTACAACAGACATCATTAAACAAAGAATTGATACTTATATTTGGATTGTGAAGACTACCAACTGCGTGCAGACCTTCCACGAACATCCCATCCTTAGAACACACTGCTCATCACTCTCAGAAATGGGTCACGTCCAATTTTCACAGAATCTCATTCCCCACATGCTTATCCCACCCCAGGAGTATACACCTTCACTGTCACACAGTTAATCGGCTACTCCACCTCCCTTTCGGGGCTTCAGCAATAGGTCGGACATGAACTCTCAAAGTTTTGTAGCTATTACTGGACTTCATCCAGGAGAATTCACTTCCTCAGCACACTCTCTCAGCTGGAGAGAGTTGCTCACAATCCTAACAACCTGCCTCTTCAATCTACAGGCCTAAAAACACACCTTTGCAAACCACATGCCTAACAACCTATTTCTTCTATCCATCTCCTAAGACAATCGAGTAGGGTGAAGGAAACAACAGAATTTGGGTAAGGAAGAGTACGACTTAGTAGGATACCATTGCACACAAGTTACATAGGTTCATGATGGCCATTGGTTCAACAATGGTGTAATGGATTGCTTCATTCTTCTTCAGTATGTGAGTGAACTTGTCAGGATAAAGGTGGCCGACTGGTCAGAGAATGGAAAGAATGGTCAGCTTGCAGAATCATGATATAACTACAATTGTGAGAGCGAGCTACTCAGGAAGGTTCCATAATGGTTCGTCCCCCCCCAAGCAACAATAATTCCCTCTTAAAACAACATGTTCCTGAGCTAAAACATGTCGCTCATGAAGCACGTTCCTTTCCATTTGGAAGTCATTCCCTCTTCCCAAAGGAACTTAGGATATAATCATATCCTTTTATCAACATTCAAAATAATAATAAATTATTCTTGGACTTAAGCTCTTAATCTTAGTCCCTATTTCCAACCTCTAAGACCCCTAACCCTTACCCAACCTAGTGGAGCTTAGTCCCCCATACTCTTTCTTCATGTTTGGTCTACACGCAACGATGTTTTTTATATTAATAATATGAGTATTTACATGTACAAAACATGCTCCTTACCTTTAACACCTAGGCTCTCCAGCCTAATAAACACAATACTATCAACTTATAATTGCTTGGCTCACCAACCTACAAAACATGTTACAATTCATAAATACAACTGGGGCTCGTCCTTGGGGATATTACAATCCCCTCCCATTATTTTTGCACTGTCCTCAGTGCAACTTATTTACACAACATCAACAAGATTTTCAAAATCCTCAAAAAGATGCGGGTATTCTACCTGCATAGCATCCTCATGCTCCCATGTCATGTTTTGAGGACTGTACCAGATCCATTGGACCTTTACAAGCCCTATGGATTGATTCCAGAGTTTCTTTCTCTTTCGATCCAATATGCACACCAGATGCACTTGCAAGGTGCCTTCTTGTTGACCTAAATCACATTCCAAACAATCACATGATTAGGATCAGGTATATACTTCTTGAGCAATGAAACATGAAATACATTATGAATAGTCATGGATGCAAGAAATGCAAGCATATAAGCAACTGGTCCAATCCTTTCTAGGATTTCAAATGGTCCACAATATATGGCTGCCAACTTGGAACAATTTCCCAGATTTAGGGAACTTTTGTTGGCTTTCACTTTCAAGAAAACATGATCACCCACTTTAAACTCCCCATGGGTTATGTTCTTATCAGCATAAATTTTCTGCATGTCTTGGGTAACCTTCAAATTCTGGTTAATCTCCATCATTTTCTCTTCCATTTCTTTGAGCAACTCTAGCCCAATTATTTCTCTATCAGCTAGGTTGTCCCAACTTATTGGGGTGTTTCACTTTCTGCCATAAAGTGCTTCAAATGGGCTCATCTTCAGTAATGCTTGATACCCATTGTTGTAAGAAAATTCTACCAAGATTAGATAATCCTCCCATTTATATGGTTTGTCCATCACATACATCCTTAGCATGTCTTCTATCACTTGGTTCACCCTTTCTGTTTTCCCATCAGACTCAGGATGATAGGTTGTGATGAAGTTCAAGTTCGTTCTGAACCCCTTGAATAACCCTCTCCAAAACTTTGAGGTAAATTTCGAGTCTCTATTAGACATAATTGTCTTGGGTATGCCATGCAATCATGATACTTCTCTCATATAGATATCGACAACATTAGCTGCCTTGTGAGTAGTCTGCAATGGAATAAAATGGGCATCTTTAGTAATCTTATCCACCACCACCATGATGGAATCATGTTGCTTGCTTGTTCTGGGTAATCCTGTGATAAAATCCATTGTCACCACTTCCTAGTTCCACTCAGGAATGGCTAATGGTTGCAACAAACCAGCTGGGTGTCTATGCTCAACCTTTACCCTTTGCCATTATAAGCATTTAGCTATGTATTCAGCAATCTCCTGCTTCACACCTGGCCAATAATATTGACTCTTGACTGCTGAAATTGTTTTCTGATATCCTGGGTGTCCTGCATAAGGCACATTATGCATCTCTTTTAAAATCACTCTCCTCAATTACGGATAATTGAGTACATAGAATCTATTTATGTACCAAAGGATTCCATCAATTCCCAATTCATAATCGTCAACCTTCTGTTGCATTTTACCTTGTTTCAATTTTGTTACTAATTCCATGTACTGCAAATCTGAATTTGCAGCTTCAGAAATTCTTCCTTTAAGATCCGTTTGATACATGCTAATGGATGTAGCATGTAGTTCATGCACTCTCCTGCTGAGTGCGTCAACCACTTTTTTCTCCTTTCCTTTGATGTGTTTGATATCAAATTCATACTCACATAGGAATTCCAACAATCTACGCTTCCTAGCATTCAAGTTAGGCTGATCAAACAAATACTTTATACCATTATGGTCTATCCTCATCTCAAACCTCTTTCCCATGAGGTAGTGCCTCCACTTTTTCAAGGTGTGCACTATGGCTGCCAACTCCAAATCATGAGTGGAATAGAGTCTTTCATGCTCCTTCAACTTCCTTGATTCATAACATACAATAAATCCATTTTGACTAAGGAATCCACCAAGTCCTTCTTTAGATGCATCAGTGCATACAATGAAGTCTTAATTTGGATCTGCAATCCTCAGAATTGGGGCACTGGTTAATAATTGCTTCAATTTTTGGAAGCTTGTTTCACATTCTTCTGTCCATTGAAATTTCTTCCCCTTCCTTTGCAAGGAAGTGATGGGGTGATCTATTCTTGAAAACCCTACAATGAACCTTATGTAATAGCCAGGTAGACCCATGAAGGATCTGAATTCTGTCACATTCTTTGATGTTGACCATTCCCTAATTGCTTCTATCTTTTCAGGGTCCACTATTATCCCATCCTCAGATATGATATGCCCAAAATAGTGAATTATGTTTTGATAAAATGAGCACTTGTTCAATTTTGCATGAAAATGATGCTCCCTTAGCACTTGTAACATCATCCTCAAATGATGCTCATGCTCTTTTCCAACTTGGAATATACAAGAATGTCATCCAAAAATACAATGACAAACTTGTCTAAATATTATTTACAGTCACTTTATTCAACTATCTGAAGTCAATGCACAATCTCAATGTCCCATCTTTCTTCTTCACAAACAAGACTGGGGCAACCCAAGGTGATACACTTGGGCGTATATTACCCTTCTTCAGAAGCTCTTCAAGTTGCATTTGCAGTTCCTTCAACACTGGTGTACTCATTATGTAGGGATTCTTTGACACTGGGGCTGCTCCAAGCGTCAAATTTATAGAGAAATCAATATCTCTCTTTGGAGGTAGTCCTGGTACCTCCTTGAACACCTCTTCAAAAT
>SNQJ01S0002562.1:0-103204 GCA_010110895.2 Picea sitchensis
GTCTTTGATAACCCCGAGACATTGAACTTTCCTGGAGTCGAAGGAATAGAGGTCATGATAGGCTCGGGTGACTTCCAACCCTAATTCTTCCATGACAGTTTTGGGCATGAGGTTGTGAGAAGCCCCTGAATCCATCAAGCAGTTGTGCAGTACCTTGTCATGTATGTTCAAGGAAGTGTAGAAGGGAGGGGATGAGTCATTCCTGTCTTCTACCATAGGACCTAGAATGACTGCAGGCTTTTCATCTTGCAAATTGATGGAGTCTGTGGGAAGGCATGAGACCTCAGACTGTAAAAGCTCAGAGAAGCGTTTCTTGAACCCTTCATGTTTAATCAACTCAGTTAGGGGCACAGGGATTCTGATTTTCTGAATTTCATGCTCAAAATTAAAAGAAGGTGTAAGCTTTGGGATTTCTCTTATTTCGGGAACATGATTCTGGACTATGGGAGAGAGGGGTTGGTGCTTCTTACCTCTGTGACTGTCTGCTACTTCGTTAGCAGGCTTCTCTGTTCTAGTGGATCACTCAGGAACATCAGGTATTGCTGTCTTTTTCTTCAACCTCAGATCATATCTGCCTTGGTTGCCACTAGCCTTATCTCCCTAGCTCAGTTCATTTATCTTACTCTCCATGAGAGCCTCCTCGTATGCTGATTGAGTGAGATGAGAAAAAGGAGGAGTGTCTCTGAAGAAATGGATTTCATGATCAGGCTCATCTGTTCCCCCTTCTTCTTCCTTGGCCATAAAATTGTTTTGAAAAGGGGCTTGAATTTTCTGGTCCTGTCTGTCTCTTCCCCTCTCCCTTTGCACAGTCGGGGAAGTAATATTGTTTGGCCTCCTGAAACCTCCTTTTTTTTCGGCGTTCTGAGGGCCCTTGTATGCTTGCCTCCCTTCCACCTTCATTCTCTCCATCTCTGCAGACAGAGACTTCACCATCCTGGTCAGCTCATCCACTTGAGGGTGGGGCACCGATGATCCAGAATTTGAGGTTTCCGACCTTCCCTTTCTTCTGTCTACATCAGCCTTGTTCCTCAGTTTGTCAGCTGCTAATACATTGGATTCCACCTCTATGGCCACATCTTTCATTTGAGCTAAGGAGGTAGCTCTTCTTTCTCTCAACAAAAGACAGAAATCAGGGCCAAACGCACTAGCATAAGAAATTTTGGCCGAGGCTTCTGAGGGTTTTATTTCGGCAGGAATTTTATTATACATCTTATTAAATCTTTTGGAGAAGTCAGAGACAGACTCTCCTTCCATTTTCTTCAAAGACCCGAACTCTTTCATGTAATACATGAAATCTTTCCTATCACCCCACTGCCTCAGGAAAGCACTATCCAGGGCTTCGATCCCAGCAATAGATCCGGGGGCCAATCCTCTGAACCATTTCCTCACCTCGCCATCCAAGCTCTGGATGAAGACTCTCATCCAAACATCTTCATTTTCAATGTTGAGGTTGTTTGCATAACTGTAGAAAGTAGCCAGGTTCTCTTCCACAGTTATGTCCCCTTCTCCGGTGAACTTGGGCATGTATTTCAAGTAATCTCTAGCAGGGAGAGGATTCATAGGATGGGGTAGGATTAAGGGAGAATATCTGGCAGTGACTATGGCGTCCATTCTATTCAGAGGGGGATTAGCACCAGCCATAGGAATATTAGGTGGAGGAGAGCTTGGAGAAGAAGGAGTTCGCGAAGGGGCTATTGGGAATGAGTCTCGAAGTGGAGTGGGAAACAAGAGGGGATTAAAGGAGAAGGCTAACGAGCTCAAGTCAGCAGGTGCTCCTCTTTGCACATGAGTAGTAACAGTAACAAGAGGAGGAGCAGTAAAGATAGGAGTGGGGAAATTTTTTGCAGTCCTGGGTCTTTGCCAAGGTACAACTTCAGAGGAGAGAGGAGTGACAAGGATTTCTCCCTCCAATCCCAGACCAAGAGGGGAAAACTCAGCAGGAACACTCCCGAAATTCAAGAAACGGGAAACCTCTGAAGGAGGTCTATTAAGAAACCGAGGAGGAGAAAATGGAGATCCTACAGAGGGAGATGGCAAATTACCTGGTTCAGCGGCAACAACCTCTTCTTCAGAGGCCTTTCCTTTTCTGAGAACCACCTCTGGATCAGTTTCAGGTGTAGCTAGAGGCAGCTGTGGGTGAGACCGCGTGTGCCTGCCCCTAAAAGACACAATTAATACAGCAGGTTCACCACAGTGGAGTCATCACAATGGAGTCGCCAGGTGCACAGTAGCAATCTTCGAAGGCTATGATACTCGATGCACCTTCGGAATCAGAGGATCAATGTCGTTCAATCCCGGGGAAAATTTTCAACTTCGTCCCCGGCAACGGCGCCAGAAATGTTAGCATCAGAAGTCACCCCTGGATTGCAGCAGGAGCAGAGGCCGACGCCCATCAGATTATGTCACGATTTGTTTAATGGGGTGATCAAATGGAGGTTAACTCAAAACGGTGTGGTTCTAACTCCGAAACTAGGTCAGGCATGCATGGGCAAGTGAGGTCTTAGATAACTTCAGACAATGAGTTGTAGTAAGGGTGAGTAGGGGGAAGACTTGTATAAGAGAACTGCAAAGGTCTGCCGTAAACATCAGGTCTCTAACAAACTGTAGCAGAATACATCTAAACGCAAGATCTTCTTACATTCAAATGCAAAACACTGGAGAATACAACAATGCAACAATAAATCCTTTATCATAGCATGATTGCAATAATTCGCACGAATCAGTCGTTCACGAAATCTCTCAGTATAAGATGAAAATCCAGATGGAGTAAGAAAGACTGTCTGTCATAAAATAAGAAATCTCACATACAGGTGCATAACCAGAGAACTAGAGTGTTGTTAAAACTTTACAATCGGGAGCTTCACTCTACCATCAATGCCTTACAAAATACAACGACTGAGTCTATATACTCAAGAAAATTTGCCTCACAGCGGCGTGCCCAGTCACCCAAGACTTGGTGTCCCTTCAGTCAAACTCGTACTGATATCCTCCTTCGAGCACCACCTTAACTGCGCATGGCTCCTACAAGGAGGGTAGCTGAGCCATTAAGTGCCGAGCTAGTGTGTGCAGACTTCTCTGTCTAATCGAGGACTTCGGCATGGATTCTTTGGAAAAATCAGTGCACAGAACCTTCTCGAGCAGACCAGTGGCCAGGCTCTCCATATATTGCACTTAATGCATGAAGAGAGGTTTCAACCACTCTTTCTTACCTTCATTTACTCCAAGCGAGAAACAGTATTGAGCTCGGATCTGATGGCGCCTGGAGATCGTGACGATCCCCTCTGTAACTGAACTCGGCGCCTTTGGCCTTATTTACACAGCTCCTTTATTTCCCCAAGTGACCATGGGATGTGACCATGTGTTTATTCCCAAAGCGCTTTCGGCATTCGCGAATGGAAGGAGTTAATCCTTGCTCATTGAAATCACGATGAGCGAAACGCCGAGACGGCTTGATCTGGCGCCACGTGTCCCTCTAGATCTGACGGTTCTGAACTCTCCCTACGATGATGTGGGCCCGGGTCCTGGATACTCCCGACACCTCGCGCATTGGGAAATGATGGAACTGCTCTTTACGCTTCGAAACCGCGATGGGCGAAAAGGCGGGGAGCCTAATCGCGCGGCAGGTGTCCGCTTCAGATGGACGGCTGAGACTACCACTTGATACTGTGGGCCCGACTTTGGGCGCTATCGGCACTTCGGGGTTCGAGGTTTTTCGATACAGAGTGATATGGAACTTTCACCCTTCGAACTCGCGACTGCCCAAAAGCTGACGCGACTGGATCTCACGCCACACGTCCTTCAGATGGACAACCGCTATTCTTCCCTGCATACAATATGGGCGCGATCCATTGCGCTAACCTCGGCGCAACTTCGCTAACCGTGATTTCCCGCCAACCGTTGATCTGTTCATATGGATGGATCTGGACCGTAGACACTATAATTTTGCCCGCTCGCTTGATTTTGAGTCCGAAAAGGACTTCTTCTATGCGCTGCACTTGGGCGCTCCTTGTGCAACCTGCAGACCTGGATATCCCGATGCCGAAGACAAGTAATGTTGCTAACACAAGGGTTAGGGGTTAAGGGGTTAAGGGGTCGAAGTTTAATCTGGGGTAATTAGGGGCCATAGATAGGGGTACTTAATGGTTTAGGGGTTCATAAGGGGTCAAGGGAATCCCCCTCAACCCTGTACCTTCAAGGTTCTAGAATAGCCACATGGAATCTCCATATTTCCTTTATGTCCTCTTCTTGAAAAATATGACATTCAACCAATTTTCAATATCCACTTTCCATTAGTGATTTTTGTTTTTAAAAAAATGACGACGTTACTAGGAAATGGATCTGATCTTCAAATTTTTTAAAAAGGAATCAATTACCAATATCAAAAGAGGAATTTATAAAAACTATGCAAATTCTTCTCAAACAGAGTGTCAATACCAACATAAAAAGAGGAATTAACAACTCTGCAAATACTTCTCAAATAGAGCATCGATACTTGTCAACACAATCAATATTAACTCCCTTATTGAACAATAGCATATGGTGAACAATATCCACCCTACTATGCAATGCAACACAGAATATTGTGGCGGGCAGTGTATGTGTATATTGGTGAAACCAGTTCACTTATGTGAAGCACACTACCCAATATGCTTATTAAATTGTGGCAGGGGGTGGTGTACAAGTCGTAGGATTTTCCAATCACAGCGGGGTGTATATTGGCTAATGGTCGCCTATGTGATTAGAACTAGTTCACTTGTGTGAAACACATTACCCAACATTCTTATTAATTTGATTAAATAAATGGGAGTACAAGTGTAAACTTATGCGAGATGGCCCCTCCAGATTTTTTGTTAATATTTGTTAATGTATGCAACCACCACTTCTTTTCTCCTCCCCTTCCAAGACCATGATGCTCTGATTTTTTTTAATTTATTAGTTATTTGAAAAATCCCATTTAAACTAGGGTATATTTGTCTCTTCATTATTCTTGACAAATAAAAAAACAAAATTCTAAATATTTTAAAATAAAAAAATATTGTTTTATTAATAATATTCTCATAACACCCCGGATGGGGTGTCATTTGGACAAGATGGGTATTAATATATGAACTAGAGAACCTGCCACCTGGGAGTGGGTACATTTGTTTGATTTGAGGCACTCCATCTTCCTCTCACCATCTCATACGGATAACCTCCATCTTGACTTCCAACATTATGGTATGGTACCTGCAAGTGTGATTCTGAGAAAGGATGACGACATGGTTAGGAGTTTGGATTATCATAGGATTAATAGGGATTTACACAGGTTCTAACAACTTACTATGGCGATGAAAGAGAATTTAGTATGGTCATTAATGACATTCATATTCAGGCTCCGAAGGTTTGTGTTTATCTTGATGTTATTTGACTCTGTCTTAATCGTTCTACTTCCTATCTGGTTGACATGGTTTGTTGTTCATATCACAACATGGTGAGTAGGTGGGAGGGAGCCCACTCTAGCTGCAGTGGAAATCCTCATTGATATTTTCATCGTACTCATGCTTTGAGCGCATATCAATATTCACCCTCTCGATCTCCATGGGCCACTGAGGATAATTGAAGTTGGGAAGCCTCCTCCAGCTCCTCTTTGGGATTCAACCCTGAACCGATCTCACCACTGAGAACTACAGATTTGGGTTTTCCTAGATAGAGCAGAAGTAATGGGGAAACTCAATCTCCAAGCTCCTCCTCAAGGGAGTCGGGACCAAGCCCCGGTGTGGATTCCTTGCACTGTCACTAGGATTTGGACATTATTCAACAACTCATCTTTGAACTTCGTAGTGAGCTTGTAGACCTAAAACCTAATTAAAATCTACAAATTATGTCTACTTCTTATCTTCTTAACTTACTCTCAATTTTTTGTGTACGTAGAATATATCCATAAATAAAAAAGAATACATTATTTTTCTTCTACATTTAACATATAAACGTTTACAAAAACAATCTGCAATATAAAGAAGTACAATGAATAACTTATCAAGGGATGACATTCATTCCTTTTGATCTGAAACCAAGGTGACACTGATACCAAACTTGACTTGGTTCTAGGCCACTTAATGAAGTTCAGATTTACAATTACAGATCTATTGAACTTGATTACATTAAAGGTGAAAAGATGTTCTTATGAAGGCTTGAATCCAAATTGAATATTAACTTGGTGAATGTGTTGTTAGTCTCATAATCCATTAGTTAATGCATTTAATAATCATAATTGTGGAAATAAAAACATGAGACAAGAGATCATCGAGTTTTTAACGGAGTTCACCATAACCTTCTGGCTATGTCTCCGGGCTCATAAAATCCATGAATTGCTTCATTATCTTCTTCAAAGATACTCTCCTTTACAATGAAAAGGGATGAATTCCCACATCAACAAGTGGCAGTAGAATTCTCACAACAGGTGGAAGTATCGAAGTGATTCTCTCATGCACAATTCAAAGAGATAGATTCTCACAAGCATGTGTCCATGTATCTCCTACAAAGAGACGATCTCCTCTGACAATACAAGGCTAGATCTCTCACAATAATGTGGCAATGTCTCTCCTACAAAGATACGATATCCTCTGACAAAGGCTGGTCTCTCACAAGAATGTGGCATCAAATGGACTCTCTCATCAACTCCATAAAGGGATCCGTAAAGGATGATTCTCCCAAAGGGGGTTCCAACCCAAAGATTACATAAGGATTTTATATAGTTTCCTTATCTCCATAATTCAAGAAGACAAGATCCACAAATTTAAGATCTAATAACTACCCAAGGACAAAAAATGAGAAAGCATCTCAAGCATCTCATGAGACCCTTAAATTCCTCCTTGAGACTAGGAAACCACTTGTGATAAAGTGAGGAAGATTCCAAACCAACTCATGAGACCCTTAACTTCCTCCTTGAGACTAGGAAACTAATTTCCCCTTAAATCTAAGAAACTAATTTCCCCTTAATTCTAGGAAACTAATTTATGAGTTGGATTCTTAAAACTAATTTCCCTTTTTACAATTAAATGAATAATACGTGAGATTCTCAAATTCACTTCAAGAATTAATCATTTTTCCAATGTGCATGACTAATAGATGAGTTTCTCATACTCATTTTAAGTATTAACCATTTTTACAATTTAATTAATTCATTCATGAGCATTAATCATTATTTTCCACCTATCATCAATTAACATTTTAATGATCTTCTCCATGGTGTGAAAAATACTAATTCTGTGTGGAGATCCTCCTGAATCACCTTCCTTCAAGGTGTCCATACTCTCTACAATGTCTTTTAGTTGTTTTTATTAAAATTCTCCTTCTATTATAGCCCCCGCATATTTTACAAGGGCAATAACATTTTCGATCACCCAAAGCCTCCAATGCAGATCTCACGTCTCCTTGTCCTCCTAGAGGAATGTTACATGCCATTTTTCCTTACCAAACTTTCAGTGATGATTATCTTCAAAAATCAAACTCAATAGTTTAACTATTTGTAATGCAATTAAAAAAATAAAAATAAAATTGTATAATGACCTAAAAATATCCCTTATAACCCCAAAAAATTGTCGCTAGTATAGCAACAACATCGAAAATATCTAATATTTCAAACTTTTTTAATTACATATCACTTTTTCATCGGAATTCCAATGGTTGTTGACTAGAGAGATGTTGTATAACAAAAAAAAATATTGACTTCATCAAACATCAACACATAGATCGTTGACCTGGTCAACCATTGGATATTCGATGATAAAGCCTCTTTCGTTGAATATTCGACGAACGTCGAGGATTTAAAAAAAAAAATACAAAAAATCAAGTAAAATCTAAAAATACAACCAATTTTATCGGTATTGTCGGAGTATGACATTGATTTTTCCGCCCATATGTAGTAGTGCAAGAAGGAAATAAGAATCTAGATCACCAATCATTCTTAATATGTTTGGTAGTGGGTAATTTGATGTAACATAATTGTATGTTGGACTCTGGAGCTTCAACCAATCTGATGTCTCTTACAATGATGAATCATTTGTGTTTAAAAAATTCTAGTCCTTACAAGAATATATGCACTATGGACTCTAGACACGTCAAAATATGTGGTTTGATTAAAGATATTCAAGTAATGTCGGCAGTTTATCCAAGTATCTCTTTGGTAATGGACATGGTGGTCATTGATGTTCCAGATTCTTGGGGAATACTCTTATCCCGAAAGTGGGTTGTTGATCTTGGAGGTAGTAATCCATATGGATATATGTTATGCTATTGTCCCTACTTACAAAGGCACTTTTGTGACCTTACACCAAGAGCCGATAAGAATATATCACATAGAAGATTCACGAGATCATGAAAACGAATTGGTTTGTTATGAATATGGTTTTGGATCCTACACTATGCTTGTGATAGAAGTAGCTCCTTAGAAAGACGTCAACACCATTTGGAAGATGAATTTTGATGGGGCTAAGTCCCAATTAGGTATTGGTGTAGGTATTGTATTCACTTCCCCTGAGGGTAATATTTCATGTTATGCTTTTCATTTGGAATTTGAGGGAACAAATAATGTAGTAGAATATGAAGCACTTTTACTTGGTTTAAGTTTGGCTAAATATTTTGGAATTAAATTTTTAAATATTATTGGTGATTCTAGCCTAATAATTATGCAAGTAAAAGGTCAATTTGCATGTAAAAGTGAGTGGTTGAAAAGGTACATGAATTCAGTATGGGATGCCATGGAATTGTTCGATGCCTTATATTTGGAAGAAAAACCAAGAGCATTGAATGAAAAAGTTGATGCACTTTTCGTTTATGCATCAACACTTCAACTTTGTGAAGATTTGATGGAAAAAGGAAAATTGGAAATTATCTTCATATCTTCGATTCCAGATAACTTGTTAAACTGGAGGATTTTTTTATTATGATGCAAATATTTTGAGATTTATGAATAGCTTGCAAGAATGTTTTGAGATCAAGATTGATTGGAGAGAAGAAGGGTCAAAAGAGTAGTTGAGAGACAACAATATTCCATTCGGCCTTGTATCTCTTGAATTGTTTTTTAGAATACATGACATGTATAAGGAGAAGAAAGAAATGGTTAATCTCGATGAATATATGGAAATCAACATTGGATCCTCGAAAAATATGAATATGGTGAAGATTGGAAAAGGAACCTCAAGTGGATAAAGGAAGGAAATTGAAGACTTGATCAAAGAATTCAAAGATGTTTTTGCTTGGTCCTATGATGATTTGAAAGCCTACAACGGTGAAAAAAATTAGCATATGATACCCTTAAAGGAAGATACCAATCCATTTCGACAAAAAATGAGACAGATCAGTCTGAAGTTGGCTCCCCTCGTCCAAAAGGAACTAAAAATATTGCTTGATGCAAAGATCATTGCACCTACAAGGAATTCAACTTGGGTATCCAACCCCGTGATAGTGCCAAAGAAGACAAGTGACATAAGACTTTGTGTGGATTTCAGAAATTTCAATGTATCGTCTGAGAAAGATAATCACCCATCACCAAACATGGAAAATCTATTGCAGAGAATCACATGATCAACAATTTTATCTCTATTGGACAATTGTTTAGGCTACAATACAGTGTAGGTAAACAAAGATGAGAGACACAAGACAACATTTACCACACCTTGGGGAATGTATGGATATCTAAGGATGCCTTTTGGTTCACTCAATGCAGGTGCTACTTTTTAGAGAGATGTGGATTATGCATTCAGAGACCTTATGGGAAATATAATTGAGATTTACCAAGATGATCTCATGCCATTTTCAAAAGATAAGAAATATCACATTGGACATCTTAGATATGTATTTGAAAGTTGTTGCAAATACATAATATCATTGAACCCAAACAATCAATATGTGGGGTTATTGAAGGGAAGCTTCTTGGTCACAATGTTTTGAAGGATGGGGTAAAGGTAGATCTTGAGTAGATAAAGGGAATTAAAGAAATCACTCTACCTCAGAATCATAATGATTTGCAATCATTTTTCAGAAAAATAAACTTCATCTAAAGATTCATCCCTAATTTTGTTGAGATCACCATGCTTATAACCAAGTTGCTAAAAAAGGATGCAAGCTTCAAATAGGACAAAGATAATAAGACAACTTTTGAAATTATCAAGGAATCCATCGTAAATTCCCCAGTACTAGTATGTCCATATTATTCAAATATTTTTTTAATTTTTTTAATTTGCTTCTAACGATACAATTGCAGGTGTATTACTCCAAAAAAATGATCAAGGTGAAGAACAGTTCATAGCCTTTATGAGTAAAGTTCTCAGAGATGCAGAGTTGATGTATGTGATAATGGAAAAACAAGGTGATGCTCTAATGAATTCATTAAAGAATTCCATGACATATATTGGGTACTCCAAGGTAATTTCCTATGTTCCCCATCCAATTGTAAAAGAAATTTTAGCTCAACAAGATATTTTGGGAACTGGAGTCAAGTAGGCCGCTAAGATTCAGGAATATGATTTGGAAATTAAGCCCAATCAGTTGATTAAAGGTAAAGAATTGGCCCAGATGATGGCCGAAGGAAATGAGGTTGCTCTTGGATTGAAGGATGAGTTGTGCCCCATGATGTATATAGTATTTGAAGAATTAGAACATTGTGATTAGTATACATATATCATCTACTATCTTAAGAACCTGACAAGTCGAAGGCACCGTCTGGGTCATAAGAAAAGAGATTTAAGGTTGAAGGATTCCAAGTATTATTTCATCAACCAAGGCCTTGGATGGAGAAATCCAGATGGATTGATTCTTAGACGTGTAGAACCTAAATAATCAAAGAAGTTAGTGAATGAGTTTATGTGGTGGAAATCATGCGACAAACACCACAACCCACAATATTCTAAGAGGCGATTATTATTGGCCTACTATATTCTCAGATGTCCACAAGTTTGTGAGATCATGTCATCCTTGTTGTCTCTTTAAAGAGAAGCATAAACTCAAAAGCCTTCCTTTGTAGCCAGTGATAGTGGAAGCACCCTTCCAACAATGGGGCCTTGATTTTATTGGTGAATTCAAAGATAAATCCAACAATGGTTATAAATGGATTCTCATGGCTACAAATAAATTCAACAGATGGGTTGAAGCCATACAAACCAAGAAGGCTACAAACAAGGTTGTCATGGATTTATTGGAAGAAAGAATCATCACTCGATTTTGTAATACCCCGGTTTTGAGCCCCCATATTAAATAATGTATTTTGTTAATTTATGAAAGGCCAGAGTTCCCAAACAATTAAAAGAGGCCAGTGTGCCTAGGAAATGTAATGTTTTGATCATTATTAATAATAAATACATCGTTGGTTGCTAGACAGACAAGGACAAGAGTTATAGGGGGATATGATTCCATAAGAGAGGGGGCTTGAGGGGATAACTATTTATTTTATATTTTATTTATCCATTTAATTTTAATGGATAATATCAGTTACATGAGCTTCTTGGGGGAAGGCCATGTGGTTCTTTAATTCCAAGAAATATATAAACCCATCTTTGGGATGTTTTGGGGGTTCACACATTTCATTATGTTCTCTCTCTCCATTCACTCTTACACCCATTCATCATTCCTCATTCATTTTGATCTTGGATTGGGAAATAAAAACGAATTGTTGGAGAGGAGCCAATTTTTTGTTGGCTGAAATGAATGCTGGTGTATTCCAGCCATAAATTAATGTCTACATTTCTGAGATGCATTGGCATGTGTTAAGTTTTTCTCACAGTTGCGAATTATGAGAGTCTCAGAATGGATATTCTTGACCAGATGCACTGGAGCCCAAGAAGGAGATGGAAAACCGAAGGGACTAAGTGGCAGAGAAGGGGGTCCATTCTCTTGGGTTATGCAGGCTGGATAGAAGAGAGCTGGTGTACTTGGATTGTTTTGTGTGTTGAGAAGCCTATGAGAGCTTGGGTGTTCACTGGTTTGGGAAGCTGAGTGACACCCTGGAACTGTCTTTGTGAATTCATAGCCCTAGATTGGGGGTGACATTGTTGTTGAGACTTGGAAAAATATTGTCGATGATTGGGTGGAACGTACTTGGTCTGCATCCAGTTGGTGATTTGTTTCATTAAAGATAAGTGCTCTTTGTCATGGTTTCCTTTACCTGTATATTTATTTCCATCGTGTATTAATTATTATCTTTGAGATTCATGTTTATAATGTGCATGCTTGCCAGTTATTGTTTTGTATGGAATTATATTCATTTATTTTATGTTGTAGCATGAATCTTGATCTCTGCATGTGAATATTCCATGCTTCTTTGTTAATTAAAAAATTATTAGAATTCCAAATCAGTTTTGAAGTAGCATGGCCAGCCCGTGGGTGGTTGGGTACATTATAGATTGGTATAAGAGAATTTGGTTCAACATTGGACTGGTATGGGCCAAAACTAGTGCGAATTTGAAAAACAAAATCTGTTGTTGCAGATTTGTTTGTGACGAATTTGGGGGGAAATGGAGAAGAACAAGAGTGAAATTCCCAAATTCTGAGTAGATTTCAAATTTCAGTGCTTCAGAGTAGTTAAAGAAGTGATTTATGGCGTTGATATGCAATTGCAGAGTTGAATTTGGTTTTGGAAGTCAAATTCATGTAAGTTTTGTGACGACTCTATAGTTTTGTAGATTGATGGCCTAGATTATTTAGACCTGGAAAATCAACGGTCAAGATTCAATCATATAGGTCCGGGAAGGGCGTTCCCGACAGACCTTCGGGAAGGAAGTGTCAGAAGGACTTTAGAGTCGAGCATGAGGTTCATTCCAATGACAGGAGCCTGAAAGAACGAGAGTTGTTAGATAAGTTGGGATCATTCTCAACTATTATATCTTGCAGGGATGTTCTTTCAGAAAATTGTTTTTGGAAGAACTCATTCAAAAAAGTTTCGCGTTATCAAAAGGGAATATTATTCGATACCCTCCTTTTCGGAGCAGTGAAACTTCGTCAATCTTCTAAACTCTGAATGGAAAGTTTTGACGGTATCGAAAGAGAATATTCTCCGATACCCTCCTTTTCGGAGCAATGAAACTTTGTCAATCTTTTGAACTCTGAATGAAAATTTTTGATGGTATTGAAAGGGAATATTCTTTGATACCCCCTTTTTGGACAATTGAAACTTCGCCAATCTTACGAACTCCGAATGAAAATCTCTGACGGTATCAAAAAGGAATATTCTTTGATACCCTCTTTTCAGAGTCCCGTTTGAGCCCGATTCTTCAACACTTTGAATGGGCACCTCTGACGGACGGTCCAAATCTATTCCAATTTTAAGATCAATGGTGCAGATTGCCTCGTAAGCAAACTGCTAACACCAACCATTTTCTTATTTTGATCATAATTGGAGCAGATTAAGTCAGATTGGGATGCAAATTATGGGTTTTTTCCATAGAGAGGAGTTCTATGAAAGTTCTAGAGAGGGTCATTGTCCATTTCTTCTTGGATTTGTCAAAAATGATGAAATAGTGGTTTTTAAAGATTTGGGTCCATATCATTGGCAGAGGTCTAGATTAAGTTGAAATTCATTGAGAGTGTCTAAAAAGAAGACACAGAAATAACCCATGAATGAAATGAAAAAATCCTAAGGGGAATGGAATGGGGATGCTGAAATAAACCAAAATCCACTATTTTGGGTCACTTTTTTGGGATTTTTGAGATTTTCGAAGGAAAAGTGACCCCGGATCACAAAACTGAAATGTTTTTATTTACTTGAAATTTTATACAATCATCAAAACAAATAACTTTGGTTTATTTAAAATTTTCCATAAGTGCACAGATTGAGAGATAGCCAATTTTGGCAAAAATTCTAAGTCTGGAAAAAGAGGTGAAAAAAGGGCAAAATGGTCATTTCCATATTGCTGCATTTTTTTACTGGAGTATCAGATTGAAAATATGAAAGATGTTATGAATTAATTGTCTGTTTTATTATCTATGAATCATATAAAATTTCTCTAGTTCCTGACATATTTTCTTCTACAGTTGACTAAAGTTGGCATTTTAATAAAATTTCACCAGTAGAGAAAATGCACAAATGGGGTGAAAGTGGTTTTTTCAAGAAGCCATAACTTTCAGCTCAGAAATTGGATTGAGGAAAGATTATAGTCATTGGAAAGATGATTCAGAGGAGGATAAAATAGAATTTTTATTATTTGGATAATTGTGATATAAATATTCATAAATTGAGCAGAAAAAAGGACTTGTAGCATTAATTGACAAATTTTTATGATATGCATATTTCTAACAAAAATGGTTGCTTCCACATTTTGCAGAATTGGGGGGTATAAACATATAAATTCAGTATAAGAATGCATATTCAAGAAATGGAAAAAGGAGAGGGAGCTTACAATCATGATAAAGAGGCCAAAGGACAAAATATCAGTGTTGGTAATGTAGAGTCAAAATCAAATGGACACAAGGGCAGAGGGGAGCAATAAACATTAATAGAGACTGTGAGAAACCTAAGAATAGAAGTACATAGCTAAAAAGTAGACAATGAGAGGTTTATAAGAGAAAAAAACAAGATAAATTCTCAAGTGATGCAAATCTTAAATCAGTTGCAGAGACAAATGAAGAATGGATCAAACTCAAGACAGGAGGAAGAGGGAAGACATCATGAAAGAAGAGATAAATACAGAAGGGATGGTTATTCGATAAGTGCTAGAAGNTCAAGAAATGGAAAAAGGAGAGGGAGCTTACAATCATGATAAAGAGGCCAAAGGACAAAATATCAGTGTTGGTAATGTAGAGTCAAAATCAAATGGACACAAGGGCAGAGGGGAGCAATAAACATTAATAGAGACTGTGAGAAACCTAAGAATAGAAGTACATAGCTAAAAAGTATACAATGAGAGGTTTATAAGAGAAAAAAACAAGATAAATTCTCAAGTGATGCAAATCTTAAATCAGTTGCAGAGACAAATGAAGAATGGATCAAACTCAAGACAGGAGGAAGAGGGAAGACATCATGAAAGAAGAGATAAATACAGAAGGGATGGTTATTCGATAAGTGCTAGAAGAACTTGTAGACATAAATCACCTCACTCATCAAGGAAATTGTATGCATATAAAGATTCCATAAGTATCCCAAATGTGTCTCATGTTATACACCAAAATAGAAGACATGAATTGGACAATTTGCAAGGGGAGTTGAGGAAGATTAAAACGCCATCCTTTGATGGTGAAAGAGAAAGGGAATATGATGTTGAAGCATGGTTTCTTGGAATTAGGAGGCATTTTCAATTGCATAACTACTCAATAAACCTAGAAGCCATAATTTCCACTTACCATCTACATGGAAAATATGTTATGTGGTGGGATCAACTTAAGCAATTTGAGCACATAAATGAGAGAAGGATCACTTGGAAGAAATTAAAGAAATATTTTCAGGGGAGTACCTTTCAGAGCACTTCTATGACAATAAAATGCAAGAGTTCTTTGAACTCGGGTTGGGAAGCATGACCATGGCAGAGTATGAAAAGAAGTTCATGGGATTGTTAAAGTATGTGGGGTTTATAAAGGATGAGAAGGTGAAGATACAAAGCTATTTGAGTGGACTTCCTTCTTTTTATAAAGATAAGATTTAATATGATGAGCCTAGGATGCCGACTGAGACCATTAGGAAGGTTAAGTACCTGCATGAGAAAGGAAAGGGTAGAGATTCTTTGCAGAAATATTGGAAGGATAAGAATAAAGAGAAGTCTGATCAGAGAAAGAAAGGATTCAAACCTTCTTTCAACATAAATATCCCAAATAAAAATCAACCAGACCAGCCTGCTAAAGATGAATCCAAGAGAAAAGACTCCTTGGGAAAAAGGGGAAGAACACTAATCCAATGTTGGTGATGCAAGGAAGATCACTTGTACAAGGATTTCCCTCACAGAAAAGACAAAGTGAGGACCATGCACAACATCCAAGAGGATACAACAATAGAAGACATGGAAAGAATATTTGCAATGTTAGAAGATCGACAAGCAGAGTACCAATCCAATATGATTGAGGTGGAAGGTAAGATCATTAATCAACCTGTTTCTATTTTAATTGATTTAGGAACAAGTCATTGTTACATTGATCCTAAAATAGTGGATAGATTACATTTGGAGAAAAACAAGCTTGAAAAATCAAGTTTGGTTCAACTAGCCACTATAACCAAAAGAAGGATAAGTGAGATGGTCAGAGGTTGTTCCATAAGTATGAACGGAGTGAATACTAATGCTGATATAAATATTATACCACTGGGATCTTATGATATTCTAATTGGAATGGATTGGTTGGAAAATCGTCATGATGTCCTAGATTGTCACAACAAGACATTTACATGACTTGATGAAGAAGAAAAATAGAGATCTGTGAAAGGAGTTCCAAGACCCATTTCTATAAGGGAGATTTTAGCCTTATAGCTTAAGAGATGTTTCAGGAAAGGATGTCAATTATATGCAACCCATGTGGAGGATCCAGAAAATAAAAAAGGGCCAAGCCTTGAAGATTTTTCAGTACTGCAAGAGTTTGAAGATGTATTCCAAGAAATACTAGGGTTTCCAACAAAGAGGGAGATATATTTCTCTATTGATTTCATACCAGGAGCTTCCTTAGTATCAAAAATACCTTACAAAATGAGTACACCAGAATTAAAATAATTACAAATGAAGTTGGAATAATTATTGAAGAAAGGGTACATACGTCCAAGTGTTTCACCTTGGGGAGCACTAGTACTCTTCGTCAAAAATATGGATGGAACATTGAGGCTGTGTATTGACTTTCGACAGCTGAATAAAGCCACTCAGAAGAAAAAATATCCTCTACCCAGAGTTGATGACCTCTTTGATCAACTAAGAGGGGAAAATATATTTTCAAAAATAGACTTGAGATCAGGATACCATCATGTAAAAATCAAGGAAGAAGACATCAATAAGACAACCTTTAGAACTAGGTATTGGAATTATGAATTTGTAGCAGTTCCATTTGGACTGTCCAATGCACTAGTTGTCTTTATGTGCTTAATGAATGTAATATTAAGAAATTATTTGGATAATTCTGTCATAGTATTCATGGAGGACATACTTATATATTCTAAGTCAGAGGAAGAGCATGAACATCACCTAAGATTGGTATTGCAAGTGTCGAGGGAACATCAGTTGTATGTCAAGCTTAGTAAGTGTTATTTTACCAAGAACAAATCCATTAATTGGGACACATTATTTCAGAACAAGGCATAGCAGTGGATTCATAGAATATTGAATCCATTAGAGGATGGCCATCACCTATAAATGTTTCAAAAGTCAGATATTTTATGGGATTAGCTAGTTACTATAGAATATTTATAACAGGGTTCTCTAAGATTGATCATCCCATCACTTCCTAGAAAAAGAAGGGAATTAAATTTGAATGGACAACTGAGTGTGAAGAGAACTTAAAAATTTTGAAATAATTACTTCCTAGTGCACCCATTTTAAAGATTGTTGACCCAAATGAAATTTTTGTGGTATGCATAGATGCATGCAAGGAAGGAATTGGTGGAGTCTTCACTCAAAATGGACATGTCATTGGTTATGAGTCCAGAAATTTTAAAGAACATGAGAGGAACTATACCACACATGACTTGGAACTTGTTGTCATTGTTCATGCATTGAATATGTGGAGGCATTATCTCATGGGTAAGAGATTTGAATTAAGAACAAACCATAGTGATCTGAAATATATTTTTGAACAACCAACTTTGAATGTTAGGAATACGAGATGGATGGAATTTTTAAGTGAATACGATTTTGAAATCAATCATATAAAAAGAAAAGAAAATAAAGTTGTTGATGCAGTTAGTAGAAGAGTACATCTCATGCATGCTACAACCATTAGTATGCATCAATTAGATTTGAAAAGTAGAATTTTAGATGTTGTTGTTATAGATCAACATTACCTACATGTAAAAGAAAGCTTACAACAGGAAAATGTACGAGAAAAAATTAAAGAATATGAGATGAGGGAAGATGGATTACTTATGCATAAAAATAGAATTTATGTTCCTAGTTCCGGAGAAATTAGAAATTTGGTATTAAAAGAAATGCATAATGTTATGTATGTCAGACATCCCGGTTACCAGAAAACAATTGCAGCAATAAGAAGCCAATTCTATTGGCCATGAATGAAGAAAGATGTTGTTGCTTACATTTCCAGATGTATGGAATGTTAGAGAGTGAAGGCTGAGCGTAGGCACCCAGTGGGTTTGCTACAACGATTACCAACTCCAAAGAAGAAATTGGAAGTGGTAACCATTGATTTTATAACTAAATTAGCCAGGAAAGCAAGGCAACATGATTCAATCATGGTAGTGGTTGATAAATTGACAAAGGATGCTCATTTTGTTCCTGTAAAAATGACACATACAACAACTAGTATTGCAGAAATTTACATGAGGGAGATTGCTAGGTTGCATGGGATACCTAAGGCAATTGTTTCAGACAAAGATACAAAGTTTACTTCAAATTTTGGAGGGGATTGTTTAAAGGATTTGATACAAATATGAACTTTATCACAACATACCATCCACAATCAAATGGGTGGACAAAGAGAGTCAACCAAGTAATTGAAGACATGTTGAGAATGTATGTGATGGATAAGCCATCTAAGTGGGAAGATTACTTTCACTTAGTTGAGTTTGCCTATAATAATGGGTATCAAGCTTCATTGAAAATGAGCCCATTTGAAGCTTTGTATGGTAGGAGATGCAATACTCTAGTGAGTTGGGACAACCCAACAAATAGAGTGGTATTTGAGCCAGGATTGCTCAAGGATATGGAAGACTGGATGGTTAGAATTAAGGAGAATTTAAAGGCAGCTCAAGATAGATAGAAAATTTATGCAGATAAGAACATGACAGCTAGAGAATTTAAAGTGGGGGAGCATGTGCTTTTGAAAGTGAAGCCCAAGAAGAGCTTATTGAATTTGGGTAGTTGTAAAAAGATAGTAGCAAGATTCTATGGTCCATTTGAGATATTGGACAGAATAGGGCCAATTACATACATGCTTGCATTGCCTGCTTCCATGAATGTTCATAATGTATTTCATGTCTCTTTGCTAAGAAAATATGTACATTATTCTAACCATGTTATTGATTGGAATCTGATTCAGGTAGAGACAAAGGGAGATTTTCAGGTCCATCTAGTGCACACGTTGAATAAAAAAAGTCAAAATGATCTGAAATCGGGTATAGCGCTGGTAAAAGTCCAGTGGACTTGCTACAGTCTTGAAGATGCTACTTGGGAGTATGAAGATGCCATGCGGGCAGAGTACCCACAAATTTTTGAACAATTTTGAAAATTTTGAATTTATGTTTGGTATATGCACCGAGGATAGTGCCAAAATAAGGGGGAGGGGAATGTAATAACCCGGTTTTGAGCCCCCATATTAAATAATGTATTTTTTTAATTTATGAAAGGATAGAGTGCCCAAACAATTAAAGAGGCCAGTGTGCCTGGGAAATGTAATGTTTTGATCATTATTAATAATAGATACATCATTGGTTGCTAGATGGACAAGGACAAGAGTTATAGTGGGCTATGATTCCACAAGAGAGGGGGCTTGAGGGGATAAGTATTTATTTTGTATTTTTTTTACCCATTTTTGTTTTAATGGAGAATATCAGTTACATGAGATTCTTGGGGGAAGGTCATGTGGTTCTGTAATTCCAAGAAATATATAAACCCATCTTTAGATTGTTTGGGAGGCTCACACCTTTCATTATGTTCTCTCTCTCCATTCACTCTTTCACCCATTCATCATTCCTCATTCATTTTGATCTTGGCTTGGGAAAGAAAAAATAATTGATGGAGGGGAGCCATTGTTTTTTTGTTGTAATGATTGTTGGTGTATTCCAGCCATGAATTAATGCATGCATGTCTAAGATGCATTGGCATGTGTTAATTTTTTCTCACAGTTGTGAATCCTGAGAGTCCCAACATGAATATTCTTGAAAATATGCATTGGAGCCCTTGAAGGAGGTGGAAAACCCAAGGGACTGTGTGGCAGAGAATGAGATACATTCTCTTGGGTTGTGTAGGCTGGATATAAGAGAGTTGGTGTACTTGGATTGTTGTGTGTGTTGAGAAGTTTGTGAGAGCTTGAGTGCTGAATGGTTTGGGAAGCTAAGTGACACCCTGGAACCGTCCTTGTGGATTCATAGCCCTGGCTTGGGGGTGGCATTTTTGTTGAGACTTGGAACAAAAATGTCTACGGTTGGGTGGAATGTCCCTGGTCTGCAACCAGTTGGTGATTTGTTTCATTAAAGATAAGTGCTCTTTGTCATGATTTCCTTTACCTGCATATTTATTTCCATTGTGTATTAATTATTATCTTTGAGATTCATGTTTATAATGTGTATTCTTGCCGGTTATTGCTGTGTATGTAATTATATTCATTTATTTTATGTTGTAGCATGAATCTTGATCTTTGCATGTGAATATTTCATGTCTCTTTGTTAATTAAAATTTTATAAGAATTCAAAACCAGTTCATAAGCGAGTTTTGAAGTAGCGTGGCCAGCCCATGGGTGGTTGGGTATGTTACAGTTTTAGAGTGCCAACAAATATCACCACCAACAATTCCAAATCATTCAATTCCATATACTTGTCCACCTTTTTTTTTTATTATGGCATTGTCATATCCCACTCCTCCAACTATTATCCTCAAGGAAATGGTCTTGTTGAGTCAAGTAATAAGAATTTCATGACCATTCTCAAGAAGATGGTGGGGGACAAAAAGAAACGTTGGGATATCAAGATAGTGTATGCTCTATGGACTAATATAATAACTAAGGAAGAATCCAATGGAAATATCCCATTTGGGTTAGTGTATGGGATGGATGTATCATTGCCAGTTCACTTGAAGATATTGGTTTACAGGTTAATGCAACATTTCTCCTCCGATCCAGATGCAGTGCAAAACATAATAAACCATATTATCGAACTTGATGAGACTAGAAGATATTCCTTTGATCATTTGGTACAAATCCAAGAAAATACAAATAATAAGTTTGTCAAGAAAGATCGCCAATGAGTTTTTCAAAAAGGTGACCTTATTGTTCTCTCATGGAACAAAAGAATTGATAAGGAAGGTAAACACGATAAGTTTGAAAGTCTTTAGTTAGGTCCTTACAAAATTGAAGATGTTGCAGGTAATAATTCTTTCTATCTAAGCCATATGGACGGTGAGAGACTGTCATTTCCCGTGAATGGGAAAATTCTAAAAATGTTCTATGAAGGTAATATATGATGTCATGGGGCATCATTGTACTATAGTGCAGTTTCTTACCCTTTCCTACTTGTGTGATTTCAGGTTATTGATTTCTGCATTTTATTTTGTTTGGAATAAAAGTTAAATATTACTTGCATGTACGTATTTTTATTTGAGATGTGGTGCTACTAACATTTTCTTGGATACATATTTCATTTACTCATGGATTTATTTCTCTTTTAGGGAAGGGAAAAAATCACTTGTGTCTTGACCCCATGTATATTTAATATCCATTGGTTGATTATCTTTTTGGTCTACAGGTTCCCTAGTTTATGGATCTCTCATGCACTCTCAAGATGAGCACATGTCCCTGAGTTGGAGCCAATGTTTACACCTCAGATTCACCTCAGTGAACCTTAATTTTTTTTTCTAGATGTGGACCATTGTAAGAGTAGATTATGTGCCTTATTGTACCATGATGAGACAAACATGTGGCTGTATTTGCACTCATGCATTGAAATGGACCATGCTTATATGTTCTATGTATTGGTATGGGGCTTATGTGGTATCTCTAGACCCCATGTGGTTGGTCATGACCCATTATTTTGGTCCCCATCTCAAAATTGGATTTTGATTTTATGGCTACAGTCGACTACCCCTTGGTGTTGGTAACTCTCACCATGTCGGTCATTTATAATTTTGGTTAGGTATGCAACCATCTTGGGGTTGATCTACTAGGATACATGATCTAGGGTATTTGCATGGTCTCTTACCCCTTTTTAAATGATGTAAAAGTCTTTCTCTTTGTAAACGTTTTCACACCTATGTATAGCACACTTATTGTATTCCTAAGCATGGATCCATGTATTATGTATTCATCACATTTTGGCCATATACTATCAAATATGATTATGCATATGCTTACTTAGTTTCATGTCTCCCAAGGTAGTGTCATAATTATCGAGGTCTTACACATATTCTGAGGCATTGGTCACATCCTTTGAGGCACATCTGGGCTACTTTTTCACACATGGACATCCTCTATACATGCCACACATGAGATCCTAAAACACTCCTCTTCTTTCACTCTTTTTGGAGGTGTTTTCCACATGATTTGAGGGCTAACCCACAATTGTGGGGTTTATGGTAGCCATGTGGGTTTTTTGGGTGATGATTTCACTTGGAGATGAATCTTCCTTGCCTTGTGGAGAATCGTTTCTTGATTTGAGGGCTTCGTCACACCATGGAGACTACTCTTGATGATTCCTTGAGCACATTTTGAGGAGTCCATCCAATTTTGAGGGAATTCTCCACACTTTCATGAGGTCATTCCACTTGGAGAAGAGGAAATTTGGAGATTTTTTTGCTTGGGAGGCTACTTCACCTTGTTTTAAGGCCTCCACATCACTATTTCCTTGGAATGTTGTGATAGGAAAGAAAATCAGCCCCATTTTTTGTGGGATCTTCCTCTCTCATGAGGGTTTTATGTACATGTGGCATCATTTGATTATGTATTTACTTAGTCTCCCTCTTTGTGTGGATGACAAATCTTCTTTCTTAGTCTCCTAGGCAAAATTTAGGGAAAATAATTAATAAAGAATGATAAGGATGTAGAAGCCTCTTCCATAAATATAGGATCTCCTCTCATTCTAAATCATTTTGAATTTTTGGAGATAATTTTTGCAAGACATTAATAGAATATATTTCTTGGAGTTTTTGGGGTCAATTTTTGGAGCTCTCTCTTTCTTGGTTACTTTTTCTTGTTCATCAAATATATTATTGTGAATTTTCAAGACTTCTACAATGTTATCAAGATCAATCCATTGAATGGTAAATTTATCACTTGAAAGGAGGACATTTAGGGTTGCTAGCTCTCCCATTCTATTTTGTTGGCTTGGTAAGTGCTCAATCTCTTGTCTTGATTTAATTTTGCTTCCTTGGAAAGGGTTTTTAGCATTTTTTCCAATCCATAGTTGATATTGTTGGTGAAGGCTTTCCCCTTGAGGAAACCATTCTTGTAGGGCCTTTTTTTTATGTCTTATCTTGATTAGACAAGAGACTATTTTTCCCCAAGGTTCTAGTCTCTCATTCTAATCCATAAGCCTTCGATAACAAAATATTGAAAAAGCATATTTCTTGACCCCATAAGCCCTAAGTGGAGGTAAGGTAGTAATTTTAAATCCCAACAAATAACCACAAAAACCCCTAAAATCCAAAATTATTTTCTTTCCTGTTTTATAAAAGATAAAAATCCCAAAAAATTACCAAAAGAAAAATAAAACAAAAATATTTATTCATTGTCTAGAGAAAGGTTAACGTTTCATCTTGATTTCTAGACATCTTGAATAATATTTTGTGCTTCATTGTTAATATATAACCCTAAGAAGAAAAATTTCCCTTCCCTCATTGTGCTTTAAGGATTTTTATAACATCTTGTGGGCCGATCTAAGGTGTTCTTCAAATCTAGAAATTAATTTGCAGCATTAGAAATCAGATTTGGTGAAACCTTAAAGGATAGGGTTTGGTTCTCTAAAGGTGTATTCTAACTCTGTCATTGTCTATACTTCATTTCAAGATTGATTTTCAATCTTATATAACATATCTAGTAGTGAAATCAATCTCCTAGTTTCTAAATTGTGTTTATCTTTCATTGGGAGATTCTCTTGGTTAAACCCTAGGGGGATTCACCATCCTTTCTTACAAGATTATTCTAAGTTAATGATTACATATAAACTAAGCATGTAATTAATCAGTGTTGGTTTGTATTTACTACTATGATTTATCTATCATCTTAGACTTAGCATATAATAATTAGTTATTAACCCTACTTATATTGGTGTGGTTTATGCCCTTGTTTCTTATTAGATATTCCTTGAGGCATCTTATCACTTATCATGCATTGGTCCATATAATCATATATTGAGGTGTTTTTTGAACTGAATCATATCTTGCAAGATAACAACTTAATTGACATGTTTACTTCACATAGATCAGGATACCCCCCTTGGCTTTAAGGAGTTGGCATGAAGTGAAGGGGAAAGCGTACTAAGGGGGAAATGGTGCATTTTCCAGGTGTTGTTACCCCCATAGCACAATGATTGACACTTTCATAAGGGTGATAATTAGGGTAGTAACAGGTCCTATTTTCTTTTCCCCTCTAGTGGAATCATAGTCTCTCGTGTGCTCTTCATAGCTATCTTAGACCATTATATATTATATTCCAACATGAATGTTTAAATAAATTGAGTTCATTATGGAAATCCTACCACATGGTATAGATACACATATTTGCATCATACATGTCTATCCATTCACTAGTCTAGCCTTAGCCTTGAGCTCCATAGTAGGAATCCAAACTAGCATGTTTATGCCATTTACAATTTATACATAACCTAATATAATAAATTCCAAGGGTCAAAACCGGGGTATTACATTCCCCTTCCCCTTCAAATATTACTAGCATCAATGTTTCCCAAAATTTAGAACAAAAATGGGTACTCATACCTCATCCCTCATGGCATCCTACAACTCCCATGTATCCTCATCAGGACGAAAGTGTTTCCATTTCACCTTTACTTGTTCAATGGCTTGGTTATGGTGCAATGTTACTTTCCTATCAAGGATGAGTAATAGATCTATTTAGAAATATCCCTTTAGTTTCACCTATATCACATCCAAATTGATCATAGGGTTAGGATCATGTACATATTTCTTAAGCAAGGATACATGGTAAACATCATGAGATTTTAGTGTTAGTTGTTAATCAAAGAGTATGCGCAACTAGACCTATCTTATCAAGAACTTCAAATGGCCTTCAATATATTAGTGCCAGCTCGATGCAACTTCCAAGATTCAAGGAACTTTTACTTGGTTTCACTCAAAGGAAAACATGATCCCCAACATGAAATTCTCTATGCACTCTAGTTTTATCTACACTACCATTTGTTTTCTTAGGTTGTCTTAAAATTTTCCCTAATTTAACAATTTCTTGTTCCATTTCCTTAAGAATTTCTAGCCCAATCATAATTTTATTTACTGGATTATCCTATCTCACCGATGTCGTACATCTTCTACCATGTAAAGATTCAAATGGACTCATTTTCAATGATGCTTGATGTAAATTTTTATATGCATTAAACTATAGAAAGTGTAAATAATCTTCCCACTTGGATGGTTTATCCATCACATGCATGTGGAGTGTGTCCTCAATCACTTGATTCACTATTTGGGTTTTCCCATCTATTTGTGGATGCTAAGAAGAATTAAGATGCAGTTGGGTGCCCAAGTATTCAAAGATACTCTTCCAAAATTTAGATGTAAACTTGGTACCCCTATTAGATACAATTGTGTTAGGTAACTCATGCAATCTGAATATTGTCCTCATGAATATATTTGCAATATAATCAGTCTTGTGAGTGGAGTTAACGTGAATAAAATTTGTTGCTTTGTATAAATTTTCCACCACAACCATGATAGAACCATGTTGTCATGATGTAGTTGGTAACTCATTATAAAATACATAATTATTGCCTCACATTTCCATTTTTGAATGGAAAAGGTTGCAATAAACCTACAAGATTTTAACGTTCAACTTTGACTTGCCGATGTTTCATACATCTGGAAATATATATATGACAACATCCTTCTTCATCCCAGGCCAAAAGTATTACTTTCTTGTTGTAGCATTCATTTTCGGCTAGATCGGATGTTTAAAATATGGCATTTTATGTATTTCATCCATGATAATTATTCTAAAATATGAAGAGTTGGGAATATATATTCTATTTTTATAAACAAGAATTCCAAGATTCATTCAGCTAATAACCTTAATATTCTTTTGTAATTTCCCTTATTGCAATCCACATTTCACTTGAATGTAGTGGTCATCTTCAACAAGGGAGTCAACAATTCTCTTTTTTAAATATGATTTGAAGATCACTGCCCGAAAACTGCTGCTAAATTCGACCAGATATTTGACCATGAGTTAGAGGCTCACATGTGTGACTTGGGTGTGAACTAAACAACACAAATCCATCTTAGAACATATTTATATAATACTCATGTGGCATAATTCCAGCTGGAGGGGCGTAAGTAGGCTAACCAAAGATTGCGGTGACAAGAACTGAACTAAGAATATCCATCATTAATAAGATTAATTTAAACCCTTTCTAACCGTTGATAAAAAAAAAAAATGATTACATAGATCTCCCGCTCATGGAAAAATATTTTTTTTTGATATGAAAAGAAATAAATTTTGAACGATCAGAAACCCATGGCATATCCCTCAGTCTCAACCTCGTCACACATTTTACAGATTAAAAATTTGACTTTGTATGCTCAATATATTCACGTTTTTTTGCAACTACCCAAGGAGCACTTTTTCCATATGTAACACAACTATTTTTTTTTTAACTAATATTTTCTTGGAGCCATGCCCATTTTCTTGAAACCACACATTTTCTGGTTCTTCATCCCATAACTTAACATTTTTTCTTGTTTCCACTCTACTCCCCCTTCTCGCTACCATCCATACGTAACCATTTCCACATTTAACCATTTCCATACTTAACCCATTTCCATACTTAGCCTATTTTCATTTTCATTATTCACTTTGATAATTTTCATAATACCCACCACTTAGTCATTTTCATAATTCATTTCCATTTTCCATGTCAACTTACTTATTTTCATTATTATTTTCATAATTCATTTCCATTTTCCATTTACCATTTTACATTTACATTTTCACTTTCCATTTTCCATTTACCATTTTACTTTTTCTATTTCCTTTTTCTATTTTTCTATATTTTCACTCCATTTTTCTTTTCCAATTTCATATTGCAATTCCGTTTTTTTTTATTTTCACTTACCATATTTCATGTAATTCCATTGTATACTTCCCCAACACTTACCATGTTTTACTCTTCTTACACTTAGCCACATTTCGAGTTTCAGTGCGGACCTCCTTACTTTTCTCCACTTACCATGTTTTACTCTTATTACACTTAGCCACATTTCTAGTTTTGGTGTGGACCTCCTTACTTTTCTCCATGTCCATGTCTGTAGGTTTGTAGTCTCGCATTCTACATTTTTCATCTCTTACCTCCGCATCCTCCAGAATGCACTTTTCACCTTTTTCATACTTAGTCATTTTCTTGAAATGTGTATGTGAAGCCACATACCATCCATCAACTTTTTCTTGAGTCTCTAGGTTCGCAGGTCTGTAGTCCCGCATACTCCATAATGCATTCTCCATTCCCCTTTTTCACCTCATACTTAGTCATTTTTACCATTTTTTATCCCTTCACCTACCTCATTTATCTCCACATTCTTGTAACTCCACAAACTCTACATTTAATTTTTTAATATTATTTCCTATCCTAAGTTTCTTCCCCCTTTTCATGGACCTACCATACTGGGACATGTGGCAATGACATGGACATATCCTCAAATGACATGTGGAATTAAGGTGGACCAATCCATTAATGACATGTGGCAGTGACATGGATCTACCCATGGGTGACTCATGGCAATGACATGGGCGTTGATCGGGTTATGACTAGGCTATGACTGGACGTTGATTGGGTCATCAAAGTTTTATTAATTCATGAAATTTTTCTAAGACACAAGAGCTACATCAAAGTCTTTATAGTCTCCTTCATTCCACGTGAGGACTATGGTAAAATTTTCATTATAAAACTTAAAAACTCTTGACCACAATGCATGTGGGATTGGAATTTGTTTTAAAAGGGAGAATTTCGATGAAGGGATAGGATTGATCCATGAATTTGATGGGTGATTGTTGAGCAACGATCTTATGAAGATCATAACTCAAGATCCAGGTGTTTGTTTGGGGAAAAATATACCTCGTTGGAAAGATAATTTGAAGAGGAAGAAAATGGAACATGTCTCAATGGATGAACATGGCCATGATTCTTTTAGAAATTAAACGAACATCCAGCTATATTTTCATGGTTTGCTAATAAATATGCTTGGTACCTCGACTTTCTGAGGCTATAACTTGAGATCCAGAACTCTGAATCACACTCAGGAAGACTCGTTGGAAATATGGGACAATGAAAATTACTTATAGAGTGATTTACATGGATAAGAAATCATCTATCATGTTAAAAAAATTAAAACATAGTCCCCTTTTGTTTGAGGAAGGCAGCTTCAAGTTTTGTAATTGAAAAATTATTAAATGTCTTTTATTAAAGGAACAGGTGGGCCCCACTTGGAAGAACGAATTTAAATGACACAAGTCATTAATGAGACTTAAATGAATCAGAAATATGATAGTTTTTAGGATCAGAAATTATTGGAAGACCAGAAATTGGCTGGTTGAAGTTTTGAAAGAATATGTAAAGATTGATTCAAGATGAACCAAGTTCTTGATAACTTTGTTCAAGGAGCACTAAATGGCCTCGAACACATATTATTGAAGTTTCAGTCACAAATCAGTTGTGACGACTCATATAGAACCAAAGAACCATCCAAGATTTGGGAGGATGATATCCCTGGTGACTCCATCATCGAAACTCTATATTTTGAAGAAAAATGACTTGGTGAGTACACCAAAAATATTCAAGAATTTCAAGAAGATTTATATAAAAATTCCTCTGAGGAGTTTCTTTCATGTTGTGATGATATTTTTCCTTCCCCATCAAACCTAACAAAAAAATTCAAGTTACAAAAAAAATAGAATGTACCCAAAGAAAGAAATGGTTGCACAGAAGTCCAGTCAATTTGCAAGGACAAGTTCATCCCTTGCTAGATATTTCCATGTACAAGTTTCCCATGTTCTTCAAAAATTCCTTAGAATATGCAAAAAAAACATTTGATTAAGTTTGACAATGATTTTGAGATATATAATGTGGCTGAAAATGATGCTACATGGCGGTTATTTGTCTTGACTCTAAAGGAAAATGCTAGTGAATGGTTTTATTCACTGTTGCTCAGAACCATCACTAGTTGGGATGCATTAGAAAATCTATTCATTGAGAAATATTTCCCAAGGAAAAATCTATATTCTATTTTCTTGAAGTTAGTTGAAATCCAAATGAATGGGGAAGGACAGTAAAATATTTCACTTTCATATTCATGAAAGTTCTTCACGAGATTCCTCAAGAAATATTTCCAAATGATGTTATCATTTTTATTTGTTATGAAAATGCCTTGCCCGTGAATCTGAGATTTTTATTGAAGCAAGGGAAAGTGCAGCTGGAAAGAGTTAATGCAACGAGCTCAAGTCATTGAAAGAAACGTTCATGAAACCAATGGTAATCTATTAAATTCCCCAATATTTTTTCAAGACAATAGAGGAATTAATTTAGAAGAAATATTTGATGAAAGATGTGAACTTTTTTTCTTTCATACCTTATTCTTGAAACAAAAAATGATAATCCTAAAGTTCCAATTCAAGAAGAATACTATCCTCTACATCATCCCTTGGAGGGAAGTTTCAACCTCTCATGTGTTCAATTTGAAAGTGATGATAATAATGAAATTAAAGACAAATTTAAAGAACCGCCAATTGATGTGTACAAGGATTTCATTTAATATAATCGTGATAAAAATCTTACAGCAAATCCTCAAATATCACAACCAACTTATATCAAACTAGAAGAAGAATGTTTACATTGGATAAATAGAAGTAATCATCACTTTACATCATATTTTTATAATGATGATTGCTCATATGAAGCAGAGGATATTTTCCAAGCATCAAAAGGAGGGAATTTGCAACAACATGATCCATGGGTGATATGTTTTATTTTTGAAGATAACAAAATTGTTTATAAAAACAAAAGACAACCTTACAATTCTCTACAAATATTCAACAACAATTTATCTTTGCAACCTCACCATTGAAACATGATCATTTCATAAAGGAATAATGCTTTCAAAATATGGTTGATGAATCAAGAATATTGAATGTGGTTAAGGATAAGAAGAAAGATAAAAAAAAAATCAAGCAAGAAACTTCTCATCAAACTAAATATTTCAACATTCATGAGAAACCACTGAGAGATGATTTTATTGAAACATGGTTCCAAATCATTGTTAGCCAAGCAATGCAATCAGATTTTGGTCATAACCAGCTCAGTTCTACTTCGATATAATTTGGGCACGCTTTTGACTTATTGATAGTAGCCTTGGCATGTTCCCTAATCTCGAAGTTCCTTCCACATATAAATTGGATGCTTGAATGGATGAATTGGAAATTTACTTACACTTGAAAAGTGTCATTTTTCCTTCAAGTATCATAGGTAGGTAGATTTGGTTTGTACATAATTTGTTTCTTCAGTCAAGATTTTGCACAATAAAGCAGTTTCTAGATGGAGGCAATGTTTGAAGATGACTCCATAGCCCAATGGAGAAGGAATCCAAACTAGGATTTTGGATTCTCAACAACCCACAGGGGGTCATTGTCCCACAATTGGAGCTAGATGTTGATCAAAACATTTGATCACCTAGATCTCCCGCTCTTGGAAAAATAAAAATAAAAATTGATATCAGAAGAAAGAAATTTTGAACAATCAAAAGCCCATGGTGTATCCCTCAGTATCATCCTTGTCACACATTGTACGGATTAAAAATTTGAATCCATATGCTCAAGATATTCACGTTTTTGTCCAACTTCCCAAGGAGGACTTTTTTTCATATGTAACACAACTAAAAAAAATTGGAACTAAGATTTTCTTGGAACCATGCCCATTTTCTTGAAACCACATACTTTCTTGAAACCACACATTTTCTTGGTTCCTCATCCCATACTTAACATTCTTTCTTTTTTCTACTCTACTCTCCCTCCTCACTATCCTTTATACTTAGCCATTTCCACATTTAACCATTTCCATACTTAACCCATTTCCATACTTAGCCTATTTTCCTATTGTCATTTTCATTATTCACTTTGTTAATTTTCATAATACCCACCACTTAATCATTTGAATAATTCATTTCAATTTTCCATGTCCACTTATTTTCATTTTTATTTTCCTAATTCATTTCCATTTTCCATTTTCCATTTACCATTTTACATTTCCATTTACCATTCTACTTTTCCTATTTCCATTTTCCATTTCTATATTTTTACATTTCTACATTCATTTCCATAATTCATTTCCATTTTCCCATAATTCGTATCCATTTCCCCATAATTCATTTCCATTTTCTACTTCGTTCTTGTAATTCAATTACATTTTCCTTTCTCCATTTTTCTTTTCTAGATTTCATATTGCATTTCCATTTTTTATTTTCACGTACCATATTTCACGTAATTCCATTATATACTTCCCCAACACTTACCATGTTTTACTCTTCTTACACTTAGTTGCATTTCTAGTTTCGGTGAAAACCTGCTTTCTTTTCTTCGTGTCTGTGTCTATAGGTATGCAGTCTCACGTTCTACATTTTGCACCTATTACCTTCACATCCTCCACAATTCACTTATCACCTTTTTCATACTTAGTCATTTTCTTGAAATGCGGATGCGGAGCCACATACCATCCATCAACTTTTTCTTGAGTCTCTAGGTTTGCAGGTCAGTCCCACATACCTCATAATGAACTCTCCATTCCCCGTTTCACCTCATACTTAGTCAGTTTTACCATTGTTTATCCCTTCACCTACCTCCTTTACCTCCGCATTCTCGTAACTCCACAAACCCTACATTTATTTTTTTAATATTGTTTCCTATCCTAAGTTTCTTCCCCCTTTTCATGGACCTACCATATTGGGACATGTGGTGATGACATGGAAATATCCTCAAATGACATATGTAAATGAGGTGGACCAATCCATGTATGACATGTGGAAATTACATGGACCTACCCATGGGTGACACATGGTGATGACATGGATGTTGACTAGGTTATGATTGGGCTATGACTAGACGTTGACTAGGTCATCAAAATTTTATTAATTTATGAAATTTTCCTAAGACACGAAAGCTACATCAAAGTCTCTATAGTCTCATTTGTTCCACATGAGTACTAACGCAGACCCCCCTTCTCTCCTCGAGGTTGCTCGACCTCCCGGTCAAGGATCTTCAAATTACTGAGTTGAATCAGCTCTTTGGGACATTGCTAGCCCCAAATTGATTTAACACGGGCCCCCTTATCCCCTTAGGTGCAGGTTCTATGCAACATGTGGATCCTCTTCTTGGAACTCTGGAAATTATAAACTGTCAGGCACTATTTCCCTCCACTAGGCCCCTTCTTCAATATTACCACGGGCTATGACTGCAGGCTAGCTCCCTTCGTGAGTTCGGGATTCGACGGTTTTGGAAGCAGCTGACTCATTTTTACCCGAACTCTGAGGAGAATTTCAAATAACAGGCGCTATCTCCTCTTGCTAGGCCCCTCTCCTCATATGATATCGGGCTATGACCTGGGGCTAACCTCCTTCACTACTTCACAACTTCAGGCTTCGACGTTTTTGGCAACAGCTACAATCTTTTTTCTTGAACCCTGAACCAGAGAACTCACTTGGACGATCAACGATTCACGTCTCTCCAATAGCCAATGACTTTGATTGCTTTGGAGCTTCAGCGTTCGGGATTTTTCATTCCTCCTACCTCTGTTTCTCCCAAATAGTGAACTAGCAAAGCGTTGATCGAACGCCACATGCTCACCTCAATCAACGGTCGAGATTGTCCTTCCTTCCCACTTCGGGTGACTTGCATTCAATGCCCCCTTTCTCTCTATTCCTCCCGAAGTCTCAATCCTCTGAAGTGAATCTCCACTCTCCACGTGTCCCTTCGTCTATCAACGGTTCCTATTGACTTCGGCATTCAGACGTTTTGGCCTTCGGGACTTCACTCTCTTGTTTCTCCCAAAGCATACGACCTCTGAAGTGAGGGATCCTCTAACACCTATCCCCCTTGATCCAATGGCTCAAATGAACTTCAACGCTTCAGCCTTCGAGAGTTCTGACTCCTCCAACTCCGCTTTCTCCCAGAGTAACTTTTCTTTGAAATGGAAGATCTTATTCCATGAGTCCTCCTCCATGGATGGCCATGATGACTTCATGACTTCGGGCTTCATGAGTTCTTCAGACTCCACCCTCGCTTTCCTCTGAATTACCTTTCCTCCGAAGCACACGGATCTCTGCCACATGTTCTTCTGGATCCAACGGTCCAGATCTACTTCGTAGCTTTGGGCTTCGGGATTTTTGCACACTCCACTCTTCCTTTTCCCTGAAGTTCACTTCTACCAAAGTGTGTGTATGTCTGCCACATATCCCTTCCATATCCAATGATCTGGATTTACTTCATCGCTTCTTGACTTCGGCGATTCTGCACGCTGCTCAACTGGAATCTCCTAGAGTGTGATTTCCCCGAACTTCCAGATCTTCTTCCACCTGTCCCTCCGGACGATGGAAAGGGCCAGTTCACTTCAGGACTTCAGGACTTCGTGATTACGCTCTCCTATGCACTTAAAGAAAATTTAAACTCATGCACTTACCTGGATCCCACACCTATTGGTACTTTCCGACAAGATCCGACGGCTATGATCTATTCATTCTCGTTTCGCGCTCCTCCTTCGTCATGGACCCTGATCTGATTGTTCAGATTGCTTCTGACAGCAGATCTGATGGATGTTGTCTCTCCTCCTCCCGAACTTCTCCACTTCCTCCTGAACTTGGAAAATTTGTGAATGTTCAAAGGCTTCGGCCTCCGAACCTTCTCCTGCTGCGAGCCTGAATGCTTGGGTCTCGGCTTGTGATTTTCCTCTTGAGCCTTGGGACTTGGAACAGGTCCAATTTTGCACACACCTTGTGCTTGACTCACAGTCCACTACTTGAACTGTTCTTGGCCTTTGCACTCTCGACTTCGATTTAAACTATCTCTCCTGAGCTTGAAATTACTCAGACTCCTAAGGGATTCTGCCTTTTTCTTCCTTCAAAGGGAATTTTTGGTGCCCTCCTGGCAACCTTTTCACATAACTCTAAATGGATTTCTCACGCACTCCTTGCGCCTGCTCAATGCACTCCTTGCATATCTTTCCTCAGAGTGTTCATCAACTCTAGTTCCTTCAACTTCTCCAACACTTCATAGCGTGTTGGTTTTGTGCACTCCTTGCACCCGCTCAAAGCACTCTTTGTTGATCCTTTCCTTCAGAGTGTCTAGTAACTCTATGGGTGTCTTATCCAGACACTCTTCTTACAAAACTCGAAGCATAGTTCTCTTGTGCACTCTTTGCGCCTACTTAATTCCCTCCTGGAAGAGATTCACAGAGTATACAACGACTCTGTCTCTATGTGCCTCCTCTGCACAATCTCTCCTCCAAGGTGTTTAGCAACCTTGAGGCTCTTATTGAATTTTGATTGCTCTGGTGTGCCCTCTTGGCACTTTCTTCTCTGACTTGAAATATTTCATATGTGCCACCCTTGTGTTGACTCACACAGGTTTTCAAGACTATGCCATGCACTCCTTGCACTTAGCCTAAAGAACCCAGAACGATTAAGCAAACTCACAGATAGAGAATTTTGTCAATTCCTGTAAAGGGAACACACATATCCACTAACAACATTCATAAACACACAGTAAACACAGAAAGAATTAAAATACCTTCAGGAAACAAATTAACATACACAAAAACCTCATAGGAAGGAAAAATTGCTCTGTGTATTAAGATATGAATGTTGTGTAGAATGTTTACAAAATTGGACTGCAACAAAGTCTCAGTTCTCTTCTCCTCCTTGGCTTACAATGGTTTTTCATCAAATTTCAGCAGCCTCTATTGGGAATATCATACAATGATTTATACAAGAGGGGCTCGATGAGATTTTCCCTCCAACTACTCTAGTGGTGTCTAATCACCAACAAAATTCCTAACTATTGAGGCAAATTACATTGAATGACCATAAACACTTCAGATCTTAGGCGATGCTCGAGACCTATACAACTCAGACCACATTAAAGGCCTTTCTACAAACTACATGTACAAAGGCATCAAATCGGCTCTTTTAGCCTTACATCATTTAATTTTCTTTAATTACATTTAAAATTTTAATTTCGAGGCAAAATGAGAGGGATGGTGCCTCTCCCCCTTCTTGAATGCGCTTTTAAGTGTTGAACAGTTGGTGCTTTGTTGAGGTGGAGCGATGCTCCTGCATCAAGGACTATGGAAAAATTTTCATTATAAACACTTAAAAATTCTTGACCATAATGCATGTGGGATTGAAATGTTTTTTAAAAGGGCAAATTTTGATGAAGGGCTAGGATTGATCCACGAATTTGATGGATGGCTACTGAGAAATGGTCTTCAGAAGTTCATAACTCAAGATTCGGGTGTCCGTTTGGGGAAAACCATACCTTGTTGTAAAGGTAATTCGAAGAGGAAGACATTGGAATAGGTATCAAGGGATGAAATTGGCTATGATTCTCTTGAAATTTAAAAGAATAGTCAATTATGTTTTCATGGTTTGCTAATAAATATGCTTCATACCTCGACTTCTTGAGGCTATAATGTGAGACCCATAACTCCAAATCACACTCAGGAAGACTCATTGGAAATGTAGAATGACGAATATTACTGCTAGAGTGGTTTACATGGCTAATAAATCACCTATCATGTTCAAAAAATTAAAACACAATCCACTCTTGTTTGAGGCAGTCAACTTCAAGTTTTGGAATCAAAAATTTATTAAATGTATTTTATTAAAGGAAAAAATGGGACCCACTTGGAGGCATGGATTTCAATGACATAATCCATTAATGAGACTTCAATGAAGCATTAATTAAAAGTGGTTTACTCCAAAAAGGAATTGTGTGTAAAATTCTAGAAAGGTAAACCCTAACTACTTCAAGAACATTGAGAACGTATTTTAAAAGGGAAAGAGAAGGCACCATCAAGGGGTTGAAAATCAGAAGTTTCTACAGTGTTGAAGAGTCTGAAAGAAGCAAAGTTTTATCTCCCCAAGATTCGGTGGATTGACCTGCTAAAACTTGTCTCTCTACATCTTCTTCTTTTATGTTTCTTTCCATCAAATCTTCCATGAATGTATTGAGAACATGAATATTTGGGTATGGGCAGTTCTTTCTTTGAAATCTTCAGTCATCTCATAACATTTCATCCAAAGAGGAGTACCACCTCTATAAAAACACAGGGGGATTTATGCCCTCCTGAGTTTGACCTTAAGACCATAAAACAGTCTTTTAGATCAACACTAACTTACCAAAAAAAAAGGAAATTATGAAAATGCACAACATTATACCTCTTTGATATTTTTAAGGTGCTTAGCTTCAGAAGTATAAGAAGATGTGATAATAAGAGTAATAATTAGGTATAGGAGTAGGGTAAAAATGGTCAAAAAAGGGCCAACTAATAGTGTAAAATATGTCCAAATAGAGGGCCAACATCCCCCCCATGCCTATGTGTTTGCATGTCCTCATGAAAATAGATCCACTGATGAATCCTCAAAACTGAACTAGTTCCACACATTTCTAGCAAAACCTAGTAGCATCAATTAAGATACTATGATTACCTCCTTCCCTGTTTGACAAATGATTAATTGAAAATAGATTTTGAAGATGTTGTTTGTTTAATAGATGCCTCTTGTGCTATACCATCATCTAGGATTTCAAATGATGATGGATCATACTCAATTTTTTTTTTTAAATCAATATTGTTTTACTTAGAAGGAATAGAACTCTGAGGATCTGATAATTTTGTCCTCACTTTATTAGGTATCCTAAACATATATGAATACTCTCTTATTTCTTCTTGTTGAAAATATAAGTGCTTTCTTTTCTATATTCTGATGAGGAACATGGAATAAATTCTTAGTAGTCCATGGTTTAATATTTCTCACCATACTTCTTGTTATACTTCGAGCGATGGGTGTTACTAATGGGGGTTCTAATGCTGGAGTATACTTCAAAAATTCTCTCTTTCATGACTTTCTTGAAGGAAAGATGAAGCCCTGATCATTACCTTGTTCACCTTGGTTCTCTATAGTAACTTAAGCATTTTGTCAATGTTCGACAACACATGTATTCCAACAGAGGATGAACACCTTCAATAACCACTCACATAACCATATCAAAGATCAACACACTGATGTTTTCACGTGGTAAAACCCCTACGGGGAAACATCCACGTCCCCAGCCAACACGACCACTTGGAGCAATTTATTAATGCAAAGAAAAAGATTACAGAGATATTTTACAAGAGAGTTTCTCACAATCGTTCATCGACAAATGACCCTCCATGCTCTTTAAATAGAGATCATGGACCAATCGGGTGTTAAGCCGCATATCAATGGCCATTAAGATAGAGGAGAGTATGAATCGTCGAATCACTCTATGTCGGGAGCATATCGTGACCGTTAGATTTCCTAACTACAAATGCATCCTAATGCATACTAAAGAAACACACTAAGAAACACACTTTTACCTAATGACACATTAGACCAAGTAGATCTTAACTAACTCCTAAGTGTCTAAATATCCTAACATCCCCCCGTAAGAACAACTTGGGATAGGATTGAAGGATTTACAATGGTGATAGAATAGGAGAAGGAAGGAGGCATTAGAGCCTATCCCCCCTTAATGACAACTTCCTGAACTCCTAACATAGATCAAATTTTGGAAAACTTTGCTTCTGTAAGAGACTTTGTGAAAATGTCTGCAACTTGATCTTTTGTAGGGAAAAAGAGCACTTCAATAACTTGATCATGAATGATCTTGTTGATGAAGTGCATGTGGAGCTCGATGTGTTTTCTATGCTGATGTTGAACTGGGTCTTTGACGAGCTTGATGGCACTCTGATTGTTGCACCAAAGGTTGGTCGGATGTTGTTGTTGGAATCCAAACTCTGAAAGGATCTTTCAAAGCCACAAGGCTTCTTGACTTGCATTTACCATTGCTCAGTACTCTGCTTTTGCTGAAGAAAGTGCAATAGCCTATTGTTTCTTACAGGCCCAAGTGACAGGTCTTCAACCAAGGATGAAAACATAACCCGCAGTAGAATTCCGATCATCGGGGTCGTCAGCCCAATCTGAATCAGTGAAACCAACCAATAAGGGAGTCCCCCCTAAACTATAATGTATCCCGAACTGAATTGTACCACGGACATAGCGAAGTATCATTTTAGCTACTTTCCAATGGCTTTCATGGGATGTTTGCATATACCGGGAAATAAGACCAACAACAAAGGAAAGATCAGGACAGGTATGAGTCAAGTATAAGAGGCTACCAACTAACTCATGGTACAGGGTGGCATCAGCTTCGGGAGAAGTACAAGTGGCAGTAAACTTGACTCCAAACTGGAAGGGAAAAGCAATTGGTTTACAATCGACCATGTGAAAGCGATGAAGAAGGTCACAAGCATACTTAGACTGGGAAAGAAAAATTCCTTCATTGGTTTGCAAAACTTGGAGGCCAAGGAAGTAGTGCAAAAAACCTAAGTCTGTCATTTCAAATTTCTTCTTAAGGTTGGTTTTCACATGGTTTAAAATTTTTGAGTCACTACCAATAAGGATAAGGTCATCAACATAAAGGACAAGGATTATGAGATGGCTTCCTACTTTCTTGGTATAGACATTAGGATCAGAATGGCATCTAGAGAATCTAGTGGCAATAAGAAAGGTGTCCATTTTGGCATACCAAGCTCGGGGATCTTGCTTGAGACCATAAAAAGATTTCTTAAGGTGAAAAACAAGGCTAGAGTCATTCTGGACATATCCAGGAGGTCGTTCCATGTAGATTTATTCTTGCAAATATCCATGCAAGAAGGTGGATTTAACATCCATCTGATGGACCTCCCATTTATGTGAGGCAACAAGGGAAAGAACAAGGCAGATGGAATTCATTTTGGCTACAGAGGCAAAGGATTCATGATAGTCAATTCCTTCAACTTGGGAAAATCCTTTGGCAACTAAACAAGCCTTGTGTATTTCAACACTTCCATCTGAAGCGTACTTAGTTCTGTAGACCCATTTACATCTGACAAGTTTTCTTCCTTTTGGAAGAGGTACAAGATCCCAAGTATAGTTTTCCATTAAAGAACGATACTCTTCATTCATTGTTGTATCCCAATCTGGATGACCTGAAGCTTCTGCAAATGTCTCTAGATCATGAGTTTCTGAAACTTGAGCCAAAAGAGAAGAGGCTCGCTGGAACTGTGAACGTGTCCAACGTTGATCTGAAGGATCACCGACAAGATTACCAGTTGATTCTCGTGTTGAATGGACCCATCTAGGAAGCGGTAGAACGGGTGTTGGTTCAAGTTCAAAGGACTCATCTGGAGGAGGGTGAGCAGGCGGAGGTGGATTTTCATCCTCACTATCATCATATGAAGAAGAAACCAGATCAGAAGAAGGCACAAACGTTTAATATGGCTCGCAGGCCGAAGAAGGCACAACCACTGAATTAGGCTCGCAGGCCAAAGAAGGCACAAATGTGGAATTAGGCTCGCAGGCCAAGAGATTTTCATCAAATTTAACATCTCTTCTAATAATAATTTCATTACAATGTGATTGAAGAAGTCTGTAACCTTTGACATATTCAGAATAACCAACAAATATACACTTCTCACTTTTAGGCTACAATGATTTCCTTTTCTCATCAGGAATGTGAGCCCATGCTATACTGCCAAATACACGGAAGTGACTTACATCTGGTTTAATTTTAGTCCAAGCTTCTTCTGATGTTATATTTTTAAGAGCCTTTGTGGGAGTGAGATTTACAATGTAATTTGCACAGTTGATGGCTTTCACCCAATACTTTAGACTTAATCCCTTAGATTGTACCATACAATTAGCCATTTCTTTTAATGTGCAGTTCTTTCTCTCAGCAACACCATTTTATTGTGGTGTATATGGAACAGTGTGTTGCATTTGGATTCCCTGTGTAGTGCAGTAATTTGTAAAATTATTGTTCACATATTCGCCTCCATTATTTGTTCTTAACCTTTGAATTTGATGGCCAGATTGTTTTTCTACAAGGACCTTGTAGGCCAAAAACTTGTCAAAAACTTTGCTCTTAAGTTTTAAGAAGTAAACCCAAGTACGCCTGGAAAAGTCATCAATGAAAGTTAAGAAATACTTGCATCCAAAAAAAGAAGGAGAAGAAAGTGGACCACACAAATCACTATGAAAAGTTGCAAAGGACCTGAGGCGTGTCAAGAGGCACGTTTTTCAAAACTGTCTCGATGATGTTTTTGGAGAAAACAACCGGCACAAACACCATCTCTGCATGAAACAGGAGGAAGACCAATCACCATATGTTGATTACATAGTTGTTGCAATGAACGATAGTTTAGATGACCAAACCGTTCATGCCAAAGTTTTCTCAAGTCATCGCTATAAGCAACAAAAACTGATGAAAAGGATGATGACCCAAAGTTGTCAAACTTGTACAACCTGTTAATATCATCAGCAATTACAGTTGTAAGAACATGATTAGGATCTTTTAGATCCTTGATTACAACTTCGTGAGGTGAAAACTCTACGGTTTTACCTTCACCTGAATGAGTGATTTGATATACTAATAGAAGGTTACAAGAAAGACTTGGAACACATAATACATCATTGAAATGACCATTTTCTACTTGTATTGTTCCAGAGCCTTCAACACTAAGATATCTATTGTCACCAACAAATATTTTCTTGGTGTTACATTCATTTAGAGTAGAAAATATGTCTCTATCCTTAGCCATATGATAAGATGCTCCAAAATCAATAAGCCACTTATCAGAAGTAGAAGTAGAAGGTGTATTAAAGGAGAAACCAGAAGCAGAAAGTGCATGTCCATGAGAAGAATAAGAAGAAGTAGGATCAATACTGATGTTGTGCTTCTTCATCCTTGCTTCTAAAGCTGCCATCTTCTTGAAACATTTGGACTCATCATGACCATGTTTATCACAAAAGTTGCAATGTCTGTCAGTCTTCTTATTTTTATATTTTGCTCCTTTGTCTCCATTTGGAGAAAAACCTGTCTGAGTGGGTTTGGGACCCTTATATTGCCTGTTGTTGTGGCGAGAATGTTTCTTTTTGGGATTCTTGGGTTTATCTTTCTGTTGGGCAACTAAGGCTTTGTTGGAGGTACCTGCAGTGTTGATCACTCTAAGTTGTATAAGTTTATCTTCCTCTCTAATCAAAGCAGCACAAAAGGACTCAAAAGTGGGTTTTTCATAAGCTTTCCCTAGAGCCTCTCTCGTAGCATGAAAGGTATATACAAACACAGAATATGCACTACCTAGCTTAGAAAGAATAAGATAGATGTAGCGCTCTTCCTCCATTTTTATCTTACATTCTTCACATAAAATTCTGAGTGTTTTAAACCTAGATAGATAGTCTCCAAGGCAAGAAAAATCACTTGGACTCAAGGTCAGTACTTGATTTTCTAATTGTTGTGCTCGAATAATATTGAGTTTACCAAACACAGATTCAATCTTATCCCAAGCTTCTTCGAGGTCATCAATTTCTTGGAGGTGGTATCTTAAATCGGGAGAGATGGACATTCTGATTAGTCCACGTGCTTCATCACTCCTATTAGCCCATTTTGTTTTCTTATCATCATTAGTGGGTTATTTTTCCTTTCCCAAGGTAATCCGGTACAAGCCTTTACTTCTTAATAAATCTTCCATATGAGATTTTCATTGGAAGTATTTGGTGCTGGTAAGCAAAACATTACTTGTAGAATCCATATTAAATTTGAAGATATTATGGATCTAAAAAATAAAACTGATGATCTAGATGGAAAGAGCGCCAAAAGTTGTGTGATTTAAAAAGAAACGGCACTGAAAACGGACTTCCGATGTGAGAGTTATGTCCTTTTAAAAAAAAGGCATAAACGGTAACCAAATGACCACGTGATAGTGTAAGCTGCTTTATGAAGTGACCCACCTTTATAAAGAGAAGTGGGGATCACTTTTACAATGAGTTACTTTATAACAGAAAAGTTTCATGCAAAATAAATAACTCTAAAATAAAATATTAAAGCTACTTACAATGATTCACTTTTATACTTGAAGTGAAATACACTTTACAATTTTAGCATGAACTTTTTCAAAAAAGGTAACAAAAGAGAGACTTGAACCCAAAACCTCGGATTGGGGGTGTTTTTTTTGTTTTTGTGGAAGACGGCCTTTGAGAGCGTGCTCAAAAAAAACTATTTTCACACAAGAAAAAAATATTTGCTTCTCGACGACAACAAGGGTTAGATCTCGGTTAGCTTACCCGGAAGATGCACATTTTCCTATATGTTTATGATTTTCCAAGATTGCACAGGGCACGGGGAAAAGAGCATATGCAGATCTAAATGAGTAGCAACCCGGAAATAAAAAAATACAAAACCAAAATACTTCTCAGCAAAAAAATTAAGAAATGTGTATTCAAACTTTATACCTTCGGATCTCACTGTAATGGTAGTATCTTGGGCAAACAGAAACCTTTTCGAGTGAAACGAAAAGTGTTCTTGACTGAAACGAGTTCTCTGTACATAATGGAACAGTCCTCTCAACCCATAAATGTACGGAAATGATAGAAAATGGAGATGAGGCAACTCGGCTTCACGATCTCGATCTACAACATGAGTGGGTCTTCAAACAGGCTCTGATACCATTTTCGACAACACGGGTATTCCAACAGAGGACGAACACCTTCAATAACCACTCACATAACCATATAAAATATTAATACACTGATGTTTTCACATGGTAAAACCCCTATGGGGAAACATCCACGGCCCCAGCCAATGCAACCACTTGGAGCAGCTTATTAATGCAAAGAAAAAGATTACAAAGAGATTTTACAAGAGAGTTTCTCACAATCGATCATCGCCAAATGACCCTCCATGCTCTTTAAATAGAGATCATGGACCAATCGGGCGCTAAGCCACGGATTAATGTTCATTAAGATCGAGGAGAGTATGAACCGTCGGATCACTCTATGTCGGGAACATATTGTGACCGTTAGATTTCCTAACTACAAATGCATCCTAATGCATACTAAACAAACACACTAAGAAACACACTTTTACCTAACGACACATTACACCAAGTAGATCTTAACTAACTCCTAAGTGTACAAATATCCTAACAGTCAACCAAACCCATTTCGATTTAGAAAATCAACCCAAGTATCATTTATAATATTTAGTTCCTCCAAAATCAACATTTTTATTAAATCATGGTGATAAAGACTCATGTGGAGATTTCTAAGGTTTTGTTTGATTTTTTTAGACATCTTGTAGAGACTTTTCCACAAATAATAAGGAAAATTCAACTGAATATCAGATTCAAAGTGGAGTAGCAACCTAATATGGTATAAGAAATTAGTAGAATATTGTCCCTCCACAAGTCAAATACTTTTGGAGAACAAACAGGGGATTCAATCATTCTTATTTCAACACAGTCTACAAGATTCTATGAACAGAGATATGGATTCAATGTCTTAACACTTCACAATTATCAGTTGGATGGATTTAAAATGAGGGATATAATTACTATGGTTTGAAAATAGGAATGGGTTTGAACATGATGACTTATGGAACTCATTTTGAATCCTTTCTAGTGATTCAAAATGAGTGTTAGAAATAAAATCAAAGGATAATTATTACATCAATCGTGCTAAATGCATGAAGGGATGAATCATGTTTTAATGGTTAATGATGGTGTTAGCACTAGAAGTCACACCTAGATTGTTGTAGGTGTAAGCCTAATACCCATCATAATATAAATTATTAAAACAGGTTTATACTTGATTGTCTTTGATATGTATGGTGTTTATGATTCCATGCCCAATGGAATGTCTTTGTAGACAATGTGTTGCTCCCTTTCTTACTTAGTCTTGTTGATCCCTAACAACTATTGAAATCAGAATCATATTCAACTGACAGATAAGACATTGGAACTGCAATGTTCTTGGATCCTCACAGGGAGGTATCCATCCCTTGTGGAGCCAGATATTAGCACATAGGATGTATAGCGGTGTACAAAGGTTCCTTATTTCATATTTAACCGTTTGAGGGTCAAATCATGTGTCAATTTCACCTGCTGCAAACTCACTTGAAAGTTCACAACGAATCAAGAAAGTACCTCATGCACTAATCACATATCATTATGCTTTGGAAATGTGGCAAGGGGTATCTTATTGTTTTCAAATATTGTAGAAGGTTCTAAAAGGTTTCCCAGCTTGTTGTGCAAGTTTTAAAATTTGAAATAAATTTTGAATGTAAAAACGCACCTACAGGAAATTTCACAGCGCGTGTTGTCAAAAGCGTTGCAAACTGGTAGTTTTGGGACAGTTTGTAGCGAATTAGTACACAACAGAGTCAATTTTTCATTATAACTTTTAAATGTCGATATGGGTTCTTCTGAAATTTTTTGTGGAGATGAATCATTATATTATTGACTTTCTGACCAAAAATCCACCTGACCAAATTTGTCGTTTGGGAGAAAAGTTTAAATCGTCACCTATAGGAAAGTTCGCAGCACATGTTGTCAAAGGCGTTGCAAACTCTAACAGTCTGATAAATCCAAGATGTAGGAGGGTTTCCACCTATATGAGGGGGTTTGAATGGTTTCCTAAGAGGTATTTGGACATGAGGGACATGTGTTACATCACCATATCAAGCAACATGACCTGTTTCAAAAGGAAATTTTCACAATAGACAAGATCCAAAAAAATAGGAGCTAGGTGGATTTTATGTTTCACCTTGTTGTAACAGCTCCTAGAGAAAATGGAATCCAATGCAACCACTTGGGATTCGAACTCTTTATAGTAGGAAGGAATGATACACTATAGATAGCAATTGTTTTTTTGGGAAAGGATTTAATTCATGATCCAAGTGAGGAGAGAGCTTGGGGAGCATTTTAGTTGCTTATTTGTAAGCCTGAGGGCCTGTTTGTAATCACATTTTTTGTCATTAAAGATTCATGAGAGTTGTTTATCAGATTGTATTCTTTGTTTTGAATTTATTTTATCATCCTCTTTCTTGAATATATTGCAGGTATTTAAGATCAATGGTTGTCCATGGGTAGGAGAATTCATGAGCTGCAAAGGATTTGCAGTGATAGCCTCCTTTCATGATTTATGTTCAAGTATTCTTTTAATTCATTTTGCAGAGAGGATCATTGCTTGATGAATATTATGCTTAGTGTCATCTACTCCATTCTTTTGTTCATCATTATATATCCCTTTGTCTGGTATGCAAATTGATTTCCTTTGATCTGTAGGGTATTTATGACTCCATGCCCAATGGAATGTCTCTGCGGACAGTTTATTGCTCCCTTTCTTACTTAGTCTTGTTGATCCACTCAAGTATAAACTTGTTTTAATAATTTATATTATGATGGGTATTATGCTTACACCTACAACAGTCTAGGTGTGACTTCTAGTGCTAACATATGGAACTATATGGAATGGTAATGGGTAGGAATAATCTTATAATGGAAAATATATTTTACGATGTTGAATGGTAAGAAAAATAGGGTAGGAAATAATGATAGGATATGAACATAGGGTATGAAGTAACAAGCTTTAGAGTAGTTGTGTTATAATGAATATCCTTTATCTTCAATAAATTAGAAGAATTAAGACACTCTTACCTCAAGTTACCTTAGTTGTTGATACTTACAAATATTAACTTTGAATATGAGCCATTTGCAAGAGAACCGGAGCTTTGAATACCACTGAAAAAGTAATCTTACCCAAAAAATTGAATGTTGTTGCTGAAGAGAGATTGGATGTAAATGTTTGGAATTTTTTAAACTGATCAAACCTGTATGAAGTGAAATATATCTATATATGAAAAGAGATAATTATTCTAGACTACTGAGAACTTAATGCTTGCTTCCATACAGACTTATTCAAATCATGAAAAATACAAAAAATGCATTTTACAGGTTTTCTGACACCCATTATGCAGTTCTTGTAACTAAAGAAATAGAGATCATTAAATGCTAAATAAATTTGATGTTTATAACAATAAATAAAGCTAATAAGGAATTATGTTGCTAAGGAAATGCTAAATAAAAAAATTGATCTTTATTCATGCTTGGAAACTTGTTCAAATTCTAAAAGTGTTGGAACGTTGGAAATGTTGGAAATTATGATAAAATAAAATAAATGTAGTGGGAATGATAATGTAAACAAGAACATGATGCGACCAAGTCTTCCACCTCATGGATGATTTGGCATTGATTCAACTCGGGTACCCTTCCACTGCATTATGCATTGACCATAACTTTGAACTTAATCTGGTGCTGACCTAGTGGACTCATGATCTTGGCTAATATGTAGATGAACCTATGTTCATGATTTGAAACCATATCCAAGTCACGATCTAGTCCTGGGATGTGTGCAACCATATAAAAATACAAATATGCTACAGGAAAATAATTGTGATTGTTACAAAAATTATGGTAATTGTTATTAGATTGGATTTAAAAACATGCCCATGCATCCCTTATCGTGCATTTTTTGAAAAATTTTCCTGCATCCTAATCAAATTATTATATTCTCCTCAAAACCCATGTCTCATAATTCCTTAATTCATCCTTATCTGCTTTTGAATGACGCACAAAGATTGTCCCTGGAAATAGTCTACTACAGGAAATTTGGTTGCTACAACACATTACAGGAGAATTTCAGTAGCTACTGAAAATTTATATAATCACTAAAAATATTCATGTTGACATGATGATCCGAAAATGATGAGAAAAGTATGAGTATCAGGTGCTTGGATGCTTGGGCCAAAAAAATATGTTGAATACTATATGGAGGAGATCTGAAGTTGGATGAAGAAAATATGAAGATCGCTTATGAAGATTTGAAGATGGTTGATGAATATTTCATAAATGAATTTCATTAAATTCATAATCGTGCCAAAAAAATGTGTTGCATGTTAGTTTGAACAACAAGTTAATGTCCAATAGTTTCTTAAAAATCATGTACAAGAGACTTTTGGTAGCTACTGAAAGTCACTGTAACTACAGAAAGTGAACAATAAGCTCTATATTATAATATGGAACTCAATACTTTCTCTCCCCCACACTAAGAATGATGTATGTCCTCATGCATCCATCTAAGATATTATATTTGAATCATGATGGGGTATTAAAGGAGAGGATTGTTGAAATATTAAAGTGTTGCGTAAATTCTTGCAAGAACTGGAGTAGGATCTGAAATTAACTCTATATCTTTTATTATTTCCACTACGATGCTAAAAAATTATGGAACTGTTGTCTGGTATATCTCATAATATTCATATGTAACATGAATCCATGGTATAATTATTACCATGTGAATGGATGTGTTGGCGTTGGGAATGGAAAGAAATCATTGGATTACTAACCATTAATGTATGTCGTTAACCAATGTGATATCACTCACCATTGATGACAATGAGCATCAAGGTACCTTAGTGCATTCTGATAGGTACTAATAGAGGTGTTGAAATCGAGTCACCTATAGAATATGACATTCAAGAGACATTAATGTATTCACATTTTTGTTAGCGAGGAAACCTGCCATTGATGTATGAAAGCTCTAAGGCACTATACAATATCTAATATTCATCCCAGATAGAGTGTTGAAGTCAATGGGACAAGACCTACTAGAAGGAAGGCCTTAAGGAATCCCACATAATCTAGTATGAGCATAGAACAAAAATGATTTGAAGAACCAAGATTGAACCAATAGGTAGAACTTATTGAGAATTATGCTTGCCAATTGCCTGGTTTTCAAGAAAAAATCATGTCCATTTGCGTCGGTAAAGTGGTTTTCACAACTGGACTTATTTTTCTCTTTATTATTTTGTTTATTTATTTATTATTTTACCCTATCCTGCTTTTCTTGAAAAGGAAAATCTCTTTCAAGTATAGGAATACTTCCAATGGATCCATGTGCATAACATGATTACAAATAAACTCATATTCAGGTTTGAAAGATATACTTTGATGGATACTATAATATGAGAAACCAATTGTTTTTATTGATATAATGTCAAGAATTGTTGAAGAAGGAAGGAATGTTGTGAATTGATAGTTTCCCGGAACCATAATTCAATGTACTTATGATGCCCTTGGTTCACTTGTTCATTACCACCGCTTTGTATGCCCTCCTTTGTCATTCCATGTAGATCTTATACTATTTGTTGATTGGTCTCTTGAATGCATAATGTATCTGATGATAGGCATGGTAGAAATTCCTTGATCTCAGGTTCTAATGTCTTCTCTCCATCAAATGTTTCACATGACTATTTGATCTCTTCTAGGTCTTCAACGTGATGTTTCTCATGGAATTTGTGGTCTTCTATCACTTCCCAGAGGGAAGGTATGTTTTTGAATGTTGTCGGGATTTTCTCCTCCTAAGATGCAGACATGTTTCCTACTATTGTTAGGATTTGAGAGATTTATTGGAGTAGCATTCTTCTTTACTCAACATATTCTTGAACATGCTTGAATTCTTCTTGTTGGTTGATAGTCCCTGTATTGTACATGGATTGGTGTATGGGGGGTTCTTACAACACCTTGAAAATAAATGAAATCAACAAAAATGAAAGAACAGTACTCAAATCAAACTTAAGCAATTTGAAAAAAAATGATCATGTACTTGAACTTCGCATGTTACTAAGATCTTGTTGTCACCAAGTTATATTTCGACATGAGTTAGTATTTCTATTAATTAGTCTATTCATGCATCCTACTTAACATGATTTAAATGGTTGAAGACAGACTCACTATAGATCTACTTATACTGAATGTGCAAGTTCTTACCTCTTGTCTTACCATCTTTCTTCCCATGCATTCATTCATGTATGCATTTAAATGAGAAAATAGAAAAACTAAATTCGTTTTTCACTTTCCTAGCAACGATTCCAAAAATGTCATTCAATTCAATTAGGTGAGCTCTACTACATTAAATCATCAACGGGGTTCGTAAAATGACGAAGTGCATGAAAAATATATGCATATATTAGATTCTAATATATCTCTAAATAACTATTATGCGAAATCAAAAATTGTTCATTGTTTAGCTACAAAAACATAGTCGTTTCTTAGCTACAGAAAATAGAGTAATTGTTCGTTGTTTAGCTATAGAAATAGAGTAACTACTTAGCTACAGAAATAATAGATTAATTGCAAATACTAAAGAAACAAATTTAATAAAAGCATAGGAACGATTTTAAACACCTGAGACTATTAACCTAGTATATCATTAGCTATTAAACCATCACAGGATTTCAATCATTAGATTAATGAAGGTTTGTATGACTGATGTGAACAATCTTTTATTCAACTAATAACTTATGTGTGTTAGTCTTCCTTTGTGTTGCAAACAAAAATAAATAAACTACGGGAAATGAAAGAACATAAATAAAATCACACAATTGATAAATGAAAACAATACCAACATAAAGAAGAGAAATACACTCCTCCTCGGGGGGGGCCTCCTTGCTCGGTGAACGTCGTTGGAAGAAAACTATAAAACTAAACTTACAAAACTACAGCACATGTCTCATGCAATTGAAAATAACCGAAACTCTTTGTATTAACTTCAAAACAACAATATGAAATTACAACAATTTGATAGCATGTCATATATGTTTGTGAAGGTTCTCATAACATGTATTTATACACTACAAGTAAGATCTTAGAGATCCAAAACCCACGAATCCTCAAACTGGCTGCAACAATATATATGAGAAAAAATGTTTTAGAGAATCACCCATATCTCCCAGATCTGTCATTTTTTGAGAAATCCACTTTCAAGTAACCTAAATGAGCTCATTCTGCACAAAACCCATGTCCCTGATTTTCTATATTCACCTTTTTCATTCTATCAATCACATCTAAATATTGTTCCCTGGAAACTATTGCTAAATTTGACCAGATATTTAACCACGAGATAGAGGCTCACATGTATGACTCATGTGTGAATTGAACAACACAAATCCATCTTAGAACATCTGTCTATAATACTCATATGGCAGAATTCTATATGGAGGTGTGCAAGTACGCTAACCAACGATTGTGATGACAGGAACTGAACTATGAATATTCGTCATTAGCAAGATTGATTTAAACCCTTTATAACTTACCAAAAACAAAGGAAATTATGAAAATGCACAACATTATACCTCTTTGAGCTTGTTAAGGTCCTTAGTGTTCGACGTATAAGAAGATGTTATCATAAGATTAATAATTAGGTATATTGGTAGGGTAAAAATGGTCAAAAGAGGGCCAACTAATAGTGCAAAAGATGTCCAAATAGAGGGCCAACAAATCCAACATTTTTGGTTCAAAGAGAATAATGTGATAAGTGAAAATACCACAAGGGGTAGTGACGGTAGTTTTGTACTAATATTAGGGACAAATCTAGATTTGATTATACCCATATAACCCATCCATGAAGGAAAGGACCTCATGACCTTTGCAAGCATTGATTATTTGGTGAATTAAAGGGATAGGGTGGTTCATTTGGGACAACCTTAGTTAAGATCATATAAATTAGTGTAGACATGAATGTTTCCTTACTTTTTATTAACGAGGATGGGATTAGATACCTAGGATGTGTAAGACATTGGATAAATAAACCATGCTTAGTGCAATTTATTGATCTATTCTTTAATGCTTGGAGACATAGTAGGATGGATAAGCATTCATTTTTTTCCAAAAAAGGGATGCACATGGCCATGTCTCGATAAGATGCTCCACAATATCAAGATCAAGTCCAAACATTTCTAAATAGGGCCAAAAATAAACATCACAAAATTCTTGGAAAAGGGTTTTGTTTGTAGTGACCTTTTTGGGAGAATAGGAAGCTTCAAGAAGTATGTTCTCAATGACACCATGTATAACATAATATCCACCTTAATGGTGTGTTTTCATTGATGCAAGGTGTAACAAAAATATACACCTTGATAGTGGGTGATATATTGGCCATGTTTCCTTCCTCAAAGGCATTAATAGCAAGAATTTCATTCTTGAAGCAATCAACATGTCTAGGTGGAACGAAATCCTTGGTTTTAATGGAATATTGATTGGAAGTATTTTTTGGTGTGAATGCATATAGAGGGAGGAAATAGGAATGATGAAGCATATCATCCCAAGGATAGTTAGGAGTGTTCATGGATTCAAAAATATCTTCATTTGAGTGAAAAATGTGGGTGCTAGAGCCAGGGGGATTAGGTAAAACCATTGATATGGTTGAAAGGATAAAGTTGTTTGTGTTGGAACCCTGATCAATTACATAGGTACATGACATTTGAATCACATATGAGACACCCATGGAAGTTGAGATAGTGCACATGGATCTATGTTCCAACCATGGCAAGATTAATGGAACACTAATAAATTATGGGCCAATGTCCATTATTGATGAAAATGAAGGGTCATTATAAGACAAAGAACCTACTAAAGTAGAAATGTAGCAAATGGTGACAAAATCCATAACATTTGTACTAGGTGGTGGTAACATTTGTTGACTAGGGTCAACCTAGGGTGTAGTCGGCATAGGTAACTAATGAAAAATAGAAAGTGTATCCCCAAAATAAGGGATCTTGTAACAATGGTGAGAGTATTGTCCAAATGTGTTACATAAGGTGCAAGGATGGTTAGTGAAAAATGATTAGTTGTTCTTGTGTGTGTGATCCTTTAAGGACATGCTATGATTGACCTTTTCCAATGGGGTTAGTTCAGTCAAAGCCACCACAAGTAGATAAATAAATTCCCACAAATTTGGGAGCATAGGACACTTGTTGGTGGTTTTTTACATAAAAAAGAGGACAAAGAGTTACAACCTAAGTGGGAGTAGAGGTCTGAGTGGCCATTGCTACCCTAGGAGTACTATTGCTCCCAATTTTCTTATTTTTACCCTTGATTTCCTTTCTTGTTAGTGACTTAGTATGTGTGATGGATGCTTAACATGAATTCGATGTCGATGATGATGGGACACTCAAAGGTTGCATAGGCATAAATAATAAGTGGGACGATGGTGTCAAGGACAAGGGAGATGAAGGAGGGTTGAGGTACCAAACAAGTAGGCCTAGGGTAAGCCCAATAATCCTTAATGTGGCCACCATAGGAATCCCAACCATAAGAGGTGGTGCGAAAAGAAAATGGATCCATGTAATGGGAATCCTAGGATGTGAGTTACCACCTAATGATGACATATGAGATGAGAGTGTAATGGATTCTCTAGATGACTGAGAGGGGATCTCAGTGTAATATGATGCACTCGATGTGGAAGACAGTATGGACATTGTCTTTCTAAATGATGTAATGGAACACGTGGGAGATGTTACCAATGTTGAAAATTGGGTTGGAGCATGATGATACATCCCAAGCAATGAAGTAACTTTCAGTACCCCTAAGGGTAGGAAATTTATTTTATGGATCTGTTTGGTGTTGGGATTGTAATATGTAAATTAATCCAAGGACACAATATTTCTATCATTTGGAAACATAATAGTGCATACAATTGATGAGGAAACCACCTTCATGGAATACATGTAACTATGACCAAGGAGAATATTGTAGTCAAGTGGGGCATATAAAACTTTTATGTCAATCGAGATAGTCTTACCATCCACCTCAATGGTGACATTTTGGTGTAGTCCTTCAGGTTGTGAAGGAAATCCATTGTCAACATGGAGGGTGACTATTAATGGAACTAGATAAGGAGATCCAAACTTCTTTTATATGTTAGTGGACATGAAACATGTAGATGCACCTCCATCAATGATTCAATGATATGATGATATTTTTAATCATAACTAAAATATAAAATGCAATAGATGGGGGAAGTTGGGGATTTAATTTATCTAAGTTGAAGGTGATCAACCTATAATATAAAGGATTGATGGCATTCAAAGATGATAATAAGTCCTTATGTTGGGAAGGACGGGTTTAAAGAACCTCAAGGGATAACATTGTTGGAATACTGAGAGGGGGGGTGAATCAGTATGAGCACTTTTATATTACTTTAACCACAATATGTAATCATTAACATCATCAATAGTATAGCATCAATATATCATGAGCAGTATAAATCAACAGAGAATAATAGACATCCACAGAAACACAATACACCAGAATTTACGTGGAAACCCAAATGGGAGACAACCAAGGAATGTTTTTCTTATATATCAAAAGAATACATTCATTGGAAGCACCAACTTCTCAATTCTCCAGCTACAACTGGAAAGAGGCTATGAACCCCTATTTATAGGCTCCGACTTGAAGGAAGCTACAACTCCCTGAATTCTCTGGCTCCAATGAGAAGGAGGATACAACTCCCTGATTCTCAGGATCGAACCTTAAGGAAGCCCCAACTCGTTGTGTTCTCCCGAACCAATCGAAAGGAGGCTACAACCCCCTTTCCTTTCCCCATCCCGCCGCCCTAAAATATAAATGTAGACCAAATTTTCACTACCACTGATACTGGCACTGCCTCTGATAATCAACCTGTCATCCAATATGTCATTGTCACATCAACTTGTAATATGTCACTGTCCCATCAATTTGTAACCTGTCACCATCACATCAATCTGTAACTGATCATCAATCTGTAACATGTCATTGTTCCATCAATCTGTAACCTGCCATCGTATTTTTCACTAATATATCAACCAGATCTACTCATATAGACCATATCAACATCAAGTATCCAAACCATGTACCACGATGTACCTCAAGCATGCATCATACCATATACCATAATATATGCCTCAAATATATGTCAATATCATAAATATGTGCCTCTAAAAATGAACCATAACAACCATATATAATGTACCAAGGATATGTCTCAAGCATGTATCAATGATACCAAAACATGGACCTAAACCATATGCAACCATAAACCAAAAGGGCCCCCAAGACATGCCTCAAGCATGTTCTATACCATCCATCATACAAGCCTCAACCAAACATATACAATACATACCTTTACTCATGAATAATATCTTAAGCATATCATCATAGACCTAGAGACCAACCTGTGCAAATCATCTTCAACAAACAAGAGATGGTATCTTCTTCAAGGGCTTTTCACATATCTGTGACCTGTCCTCATTGCAACTCGTGGATGTCTACACCTTCCTTCATTGAAACTCGCAGATGTCCATGCCTTCCTTCACTATAACTCATGGATGACCTCAGAAAGTAAGCTTCTCTTCGAATTTCCTTCACTACCTCAGATATACCACGAAAATATTTACCAAAAACACTTGAAATATAGATAATCATTGAACTTATGTGTGTTTTAGTGAAGGACTTCTTGTGGTGTATTTATACTTTTTCAAGCTTACGTATTTCCTTACTTTAGGGATTTATTTTTTAAACTACTTTACCCTTTGACCGGGACTTCTAACTATTTAAGGGATCCATAACCAATCTTCAGGGATTCCATCTTCATGACCTCATAACTCCTCAACCGTGAGGAACCACATGGTGTACCACCTATCACTGGAAATGACATGACAAGGAATATCCATCTATGACTATGTTATCTACATTCACATTGTCCTTCATGGGCCTTATTCCTCAAACAAATTTAGGCTTCATGACCACAACTATGGATTTCTGGTAGACTTGTTCAAAGTGTCTTAACGTGAGGGCCATGCTTAGAGCCACTCCATAAGGGGACCACTTTGGAGACTTCTCCAAATACACCCATAATATCTATTGACATCAATGACAACCACTTCTTGTTGACATCAATGAAAACCAATTGTCCAACAATCTCCCCCTTTGGCATTGATTGCATGGGAACACTCATGCTTCTGCTCATGCTCCCCCTGTGACCATCACTCCCCATCTCTCCATGCATATTTTATTTCTCTTTGTTTCCATGCATATGTTATTTCTCTCCCCATTTGACATCAATGGAAAAGGGTAATTCTCCTTGGGGATGCTCCACCTATCTACAAGCCTTTGCTTTCTCTTCATGGTGCTTCCTCGTGTAAATCTATGATGTATATGAAAATCATTCAAAATATTATTTAATTCATTCTTCATGTCTTCTGCTTCTCTCCCCCTGTCGTACTGTGCATGATGCCATGTGAATCACTGTGGGGAAAAAACTACTCCAAGTTTATGTCAAATATACTCAAAGATCTCCCTTGGAAGAGGTTTGGTGAAGATATTTGCAATCTTCTCTTTTGTCCCAATGTACTCTATCTTGATGTTCTTCTCTGTAACTTGTTCCTGTAGAAAGTGAAATTTGATCGGAATGTGGTTTGTCTTAGAATTCATTACTGGATTCTTATAGATACTGATAGCACTGGTGTTATCACATAGTATCATAATAGGCTCGTCATATTCCACCTATATATCCTACAAGGTATGCTTCATCCAGAGAACTTGAGTGCAACATGTTTCCGCTGCAATATATTATGCTTTTGTTGTGGAAAAATATATTGATTATTATTTCCTACTCAGCCATGATACTAGACACTCACCTAAGTAGAAATCTTCTCCAATTGTACGTCTTATATCGTCAATTCTACCTGCCCAATCTGCATCTGTGTAGGAAACCAAGGATAGTTCATTCCCTTTTGGATACCATAATCCAAAATCTTATGTTGCTTTGAGATATATGAATATTCTTTTTACTGCTATAACGTGTGTTTCTTTCAGTGTTGCTTGAAATATCACAACCTGTCCAACTTCTTACATCGCATCCAGTCTAGACGTTGTCACATAGAGTAAATTTCCAACCATCGATCTGTAGAGTCTCTAATCTACATCCTTAGATTCATATTCCTTGCTCAACTTGCAACTGGCCTGCATTGGAGTACTTACGGGTTTACAGTCTTCCATTCCAAACTTATTTAGCATGTCTCTTATATACTTGGTCTGGGAGATGAAAATACCTTTATCATGCTGACATATCTGTAATCCCAAAAAGAAATTTAACTCGCGGAGAAAAGACATTTCGAACTCATTTTGCATGTCTTTGGAAAAATTCTAACTCATCCTGTCATCATCACTTCCAAAGATAATATCATCTACATAAACTTCAATTATCAATATATTTTTGCGATCCACTTTTATGTAGAGATTGATTTATGTATTACCTTTCTTGAATCCTTGTTGTTGTAGATACCTGTTCAATCTTGAACACCATGCTCTGGGGTCCTGTTTGAGTCCATACAATGCTTTCTTCAACATGCAGACGTGATCTTCCTTTTCTAATAGTAGAAACCCTTCAGGTTCTTCGATGTAGAATTCTTCTTCTAATTCTCCATTCAAAAAGGTTGATTTTACATCCATCTGATACACCTTGATTCTTTTGGAACATGCATAGGCTAAGATCAATATGATTGCTTTCATCCTGGAAACTGGGGCAAAGGTCGCTTCAAAATATATACCTTCATTATAAGTGTATCCTTTGCAAACTATCCTTTCTTTGTTTCTGGTTACCTGTCCATCCTCGTTCAATTTGTTTTGGAAAACCCACTTTGTACCAATCATGTTCTTGTTATTTGGTCTTGGAACCAATTCCCATGTGTCATTCTTCTCTATTTGATCCAATTCTTCATCCATAGCTTTGATCCAGTGTTTATCCTTGTTGGCCTATTCAAAAATGTTTGGTTCAACTGTAGATAACAGTGTTAGGTGTTGTTGTTCTGGTGAAAGTATTATTCTTCACGGTTCAACTCCTACATCTTTATTTCCAATCACTTTTTATGGTGGATGGTTTTTCTGTACTTGTCGGCTAGGTCTCTTAGGAGTTACATGTTTCTCATCTTCCTCTTGTTCTTATTTTGGTTGCTCTTCTTCTTCTGTCACTTCTTCTACTTCATATTCTTTTAGATCTTCCTTGTCATTATACTCTTCTAAGTCTTTGCTTCCTTCTTTTACCTTCTGTACATTTGTTTCATCAATTGTTACATTGATGCTTTCCATGATTATGTTGAGTCTTGGACTGAAGCATTTATATGTTTTTATTTTTCTTGAATACCCAACTAATATTTCTTTATCAACTCGGGAGTCAAATTTTCCAATCCTACTATCTTCTCTTTTGATATATCATTTTCTTCCAAATACTATGAAATGCTTCACATTTTTTGGTATTCCTTTCCATAACTTGTAGGGAGTCTTATCATTGTTACTTGTGAGCATTCCTCTATTCAGTATGTGAACTATTGTATGCATTTCTTGTGCCCAAAAGATGTCTTTCAACTTGGAATCTTTCAACATGGTTCTGGCCATTTTCTGTATTGTTCTGTTCTTTCTTTCGACAACTCCATTTTGTTGAGGTGTCTTGCTTGTCGAGAACTATCTTTTTATTCCATGTTCACCACAGAAATCCATGAATTCCTTTGATATAAACTCTCCTCCTTTTTATGATATTAAGCACTTGATTTTCAAATCCATCTCGGTTTCAACCATCTCTTTGTATATCTTGAAGTGTTTGAATGCCTCTGACTTCTTCCTGAGAAAGCAAACTGCAACCATTCTTGTGTAGTCATCAACTAGTAACATAAAGTATTGTTTTCCATTTAATCCCTTATTTCTTGTAGGTCCACATAGATCAGTGTGTACAATCTCCAATGTTTTTTTCATGGAGTACTCTTTTGATTTGAACGTGGTCCTCGTTTGTTTTCCTTGTAGACAATGCTCACATAGATTATTTGTTGGATTTGAGATCATAGGCATTTCTTTCACTACTTCCTTTCTGTTGATTTTGACAAGGTTATCAAAGTTTATGTGACCCATCCTTCTATGTCATAGCCAACTCTCATTTTCCTTTCCTAAACAACATTTTCCCCTTCCAATCTCATTCAGGACATATATGTTGTTTGGGGTTCTTCTAGTTGTATCCACCAATTTGATTGATCCTTCTTTTCTTATCTCACATTTTTCTAAGCCAAACAAAAGTTTGTGTCCTTGATCAAACATTTAAACGAAACTTAGAAGATTGTGCTTCATATCTTCAACCAGTAGAACATTTTTTGCCTTGGCATATTTTCTTCCAAGCTTGACTGTGCCTCTACCTATTATTATGGTTGAGTTATCATTTCCAAATTAAACTAATCCATTGTGTTCCTTCTTTAGGGTCATAAACTTGTTCTTGTCACATTTCATATGCTTTGAACAACCATTGTCAACATACCACCCACTTTTCTTGTGTTTTGCTTGTAGGGAAAGCGAACATTCTTCATTGTTGAATTGAGCTTGATTTCTTCTCCATATCCTCGGTGGTTCATGTTTATGACTATTTATATTCTTCTTTGGTTCTTTTGGAGGAACAATCAATCTACAATATTTGATTATGTGTCCAAAATTGTTGCACTTATAGCACTTTATTTCGTTACTTAGTGAACCAAAATTGTTGTGATTTTTGTTATGTGCTTCATGTGACTTTCTGAGATAATTGTTGTTTGAATATCCTTCATAGTTGATTTTTTTCTTGGCATAGGCTCTACAGTTAGCAAATTTGTGAAAAAAATTGTTACAAGAATAGCATAAACCAAGAAAAATAGTTTGATACCTAAATGTAGGGGATCTTCTGAATTGTATTTCTCTTGTGAAGACTTCTTCTTCTTGAGATGTTGTTGATTGTTGGTTCTGTGTTCTGAATCTTCTAGGTGGTCCACTTCCTCTGTGATTTTCTTCTTGAGTAGCTTTGACTATTTCTGCATAGGTGCTTTGTTCTGCTTCATTTTCTGTTTTCTTGGATCTTGAACCTTTCACAGTCTGCATCTAGTTGTATCCTAGCCCAGACCTGTCATAGTATGGCCTTTGATTGTTGATGATATCATTCAATATTTTGGTGCTATAATGTTGCATATATTTCTTCTGAAGATATTTTATTAAGGTGACTATTTATGCTTCCAAGCTTTCAATCATCTTCTTCTTATCTTCTAATTGATTTCTAAGTGTTTCTTCAATCCTTCTACCTTCTTCTAGATGGATTTTTAACTTCGTGATTATCTTCTCGATTTCTTCTGAGTTGGAATTTTGATATCCTTCTTTCTTATTTAACTATTCCTTGATTGACTTGATTTTCTTTCTTTCTTTCCCTAGTTCTTCTAAGGCACTGATTAATTATGATCTAAGATCGACTTCGCCTTCTTCTTCGAAATATTCAGAATCTTCTTAAGCATATTCTACTGCCATGAAGAGTACTCTTTATGAATCATTGTCACTATCATCATCCTCATCTGATGAAGAGTTGTCTTCCTTTGAGTATAAACTTATATTGAAGAATTTATTTTTGTTCCTTCTTTTGTGTCCTTTTTTTATTTTTCTTTTTCTTCTTAGGATATTCTTCTTCATCGCTACCTTTATTCTTAGCATAAGGACATTTAGAAGCAAAATGACCAATATCATCACAATTAAAACATTTCAATGGAAGCATACCTTTCTACTTGTCGGTTCCTCTTTTTAACTTTCTTATGAAGTTTTCCACTTCTTCATCTTCCTATGAATCATCGTTGCAGCTGCAATTTGGTTTTGACTTTTTCTTGTTTTGCTTCTTTTTCTTCTTCAATTCTTTAAATGTTCCTTCCTCCGTGACTGGGTTCTTTTTTTATATCATCATTTCATAAGATGTGAATATTCCATGTAGCTCGTCCATGCTCAAACTGTCAAGATATGTTCTTTCTTCCAGGGTTGATATCTTAGGATCAAATCTCATAGGTGGAAATCTTAGAACCTTCTAAACGACCATTGATTCATCAAATTCTTCTCCCAATCCTCTAATAGTGTTCATTGTTTCGTCAACTCTTAGAAATTAGGTTGCAATGTCTTCATCTTCCTTCATCTTCAGTTGCTCAAACTTAGCTCTAAGAGTTTGAAGCTTAGCTCCCTTGACTTTGGTATCTCCTTTGTAAATATTTTGAAGTTTATCCCAAAGATCCTTTGCAGTCTTACAATGCATAACTTTGACAAATATTGAATCATCCAGACTACTCAAAATTGTGCCTTTGGCCTTTGAATTATTTTCATTGAGTTTATTTCCATTTTTATCAGTTGGGGGAGCGACTGATGTTGTATATCCGTCTATTGTTGACTGCCAAACATCAAATCCTTGTGCATGTAAAACGGTTTGCATCCTTTTATTCCAAAAGGCATATGACCATCAGACCTTAGTGCTCCAATCTTACTGTATTCCATGATCTCCTTCCAGTGGTTAAATTGTTTCTTGAAGGACCTGCTTTGATACCAATTGTTGGAATACTGAGAGGGGGGGTGAATCAATATGAGCACTTTTATATTACTTTTAACCACAATATGTAATCATTAACATAATCAATAGTATATCATCAATATATCATGAGCAGTATAAATCAACAAAGCATAATAGACATCCACATAAACACAATACATCAGAATTTACGTGGAAACCCAAATGGGAGAAAACAATAGAATGCTTTTCTTATATATCAAAAGAATACATTCATTGGAAGCACCAACTTCCTAATTATCTAGCTACAACTGGAACGAGACTACGACCCCCTATTTACAGGCTCCAACCTGAAGGAATCTACAACTCTCTAAATTCGTTGGCTCCAACTAGAAGGGGGATACAACCCCTTGATTCTCAGGCTCCAACTCCATGTGTTCTTCGACACCAATTGGAAGGAAGCTACAACCCCCTTTCCTTGCCCCATCATGTCGCCCTGAAATATAAATGTAGACCAAACTGTCACTACCACTGATATTGTCACTGCCTCTGATAATCAACACGTAATCAACCTGTCATCCAATATGTCATTGTCACATCAACCTGTAACATGTCACTGTCCCATCAATATGTAACCTTTCACCATCACATTGATCTGTAACTAATCATCAACCTATAACATATCATTGTCCCATCAATCTGTAACCTGTCACTGTATTTTTCATTGTATCTCTCATAGATATATCAATTAGATCTACTCATATAGACCATATCAACATCAAGTATCCAAACCATGTACCACAATGTACCTCAAGCATGCATCATACCATATACCATAATATATGCCTCAAATATATGCCAATATCATAAAGATGTGCCTCTAACAATGAACCATAAAAACCATATGCAATGTACCAAGGATATGTTTCAAGCATGTATCAATGATACCAAAACATGGACCTCAACCATATGCAACCATAAACCAAAAGGGCCTCCAAGAAATGACTCAAGCATGTTCCATACCATCCATCATACAAGCCTCAACCAAACATATACAAGACATACCTTTACTCATGAAGAATATCTAAAGCATATCATCACAAACCTACAAACCAACCTGTGAAAATCATCTTCAACAAACAAGAGATGGTATCTTCTTCAATGGATTTTCACAGATCCATGATCTGTCCTCACTGCAACTCGGATGTCCACACCTTTCATCACTAAAACTCATGGATGTATGTGCCTTCCTTCACTGTAACTCGTGGATGACCTCAGAAATTTAGCTTCCCTTCGACTTTCCTTCGCTACCTCAGACTATACTTATTCAAACTTCACTACCTCAGATATACCACAGAAATATTTACCAAAAACACTTGAAAGATAGATAATCATTGAACTTGTGTGTGTTTTAGTGAAGGACTTCTTGTGGTGTATTTATACTTTTTCAAGCTAACTTATTTCCTTAATTTAGGGCTTTCTTGTTGCAACCACTTTACCCTTTGATCAAAACTTGTAACTATTTAGGGGCTCCATAACCAATCTTTGGGGCTTCCATATTCATGACCTCATAAATCCTCAACTATGAGGAACCACGTGGTGTACCACCTATCACCGGAAACAACACAACAAGGACTATACATCTATGATTGTGTTATATGCATTCACATTGTTCTTCAGGGTCCTTATTCCTCAAACAACTTCGGGCTTCATGACCACAACTATGGGTTTTTGGTAGACTTCTTCGAAGTGTCTTCACGTGAGGGCCATGCTTATCACTATGATGTAAGGGGACCACTTTGGAGACTTCTCCAAATACACCCATCACATTTGTTGGCATCAATGACAACCACTACTTGTTGACATCAATGACAACCAATTGTCTAACAAACATGGTATCTATTAATTGGGCCCAAGTCATCCACAATACTATAGTTAAGAGTGGCCCTCGCATGCATGGGTAGGGGACCATCAAAACAACAATATAAATTTTTAGGATGGAGGCCACCATAGGAGTGGAGGCACCACTACAAGAGGTTTGATCATTACATAAAGTAATATTCACATGTGGAGGTGTATGAGACCCTAAGTGGGAGGTCATGACCCATCATAAGTAACATTTGTGTTAGTATGGGACATATTCGGATTCCCATATGAATTTTAGACATAAAAAAATGTTAACTCCACTATAATGGTTACCATACATGCAGTACTAGGGGAGAGACTCATTTAACCAAAATAGTTTGGAGGTGTGTGGAAGAGACACTATAACATTGTTAGTGGCATTAGATTTCCCCATCATCAGCTTCTAAAAAAAAATGATTCATAAATACCTTGACTAGGCATAAATGAGGTCAAAATGTTGAGCATTAAGGATGGATTCTTCCTCTATTTGAGGCATAGTGGTGTCCACGTCTTTGGAAATAATAGAATAAGGGGCTTAAAAAATAAATCTATGAGGACAAGTCCTTTAAGGTCTATCTCACACAAGCTACATATTATATATCACTCATGGATGTGATCCATGATATAGGTAGTGGTAGTTTGAAAACAAGTGGTGAGAATTTCAACTCTTGCATCATGATGGAAAAGTAACTAAAAGAACATAATGAAAACTTTAGATATGGACTCAAAGGTGGTGTCATTGTTTTTCAATTCATAAATATACTATTTAGCAGCTACCCTGGTGAGGGTAAATTGAAATAACCTAAGCCTTAAATAATATTTTGTTATGCTATTAGAGGAGAACCATAAATGAAAAAACACAATATGGTTGGATGGATATTCTCCCACATACCCCTCAAACTTGGGAATGTTAGAGCGTATGTAAGCTACATTGGCTAGCCAAACAAGATCATGTTGGATAGGATCATTGATAAGCTTATCCAAATCTAGAATATTTAGGCTGGTGGATATATGGAAGGTTTTGGTTTTGGTTGGTTCCAACCATTGTGGATAGTTGAATGGTTGAAGAGATAGATGGAGTAGAGATCGATGTAGACAAGCTAGTTGAGGATGAGCTTGATAAAAAGGATATTTATGTGGATGAAATCAAAGGAGAAGTAGAAGGAAATACAAAATGACATATTGGAGAAATAGAAATATCATGAACCCCTCTTGACAACTAGGGGGCCTTAAGACTAAGAGAATGCCTAGGTCATTTAGGGTTTGCTATATTTCATAGATATTTAAATCTCTTTGAATTGTGAAGTGGTAGGTGAAATGAGTACTTCAATGCAACACAAAATACTCAAAGAAAAATGTTCCTAAAGATAAGTGCATGCTCAAGTGGTGTAACAAATGCTTTATAAGTGTGTTTCAATAAAGCCAAAAAATGTGAATCTCTAATGTAAAAAATTTCATCCTATGGTTTCAAGAAAAGAAAGATGTTACCCTGAGAATCTAATGACCTTCCTCTCAAATCATGTATAATAACTAGGCCTTCCAAATAATCTAAAGTAATGTAATGAAGTCCACTAAAGAATTCAATGAAGGTATGATAGATATATTTATAGTGAGGGGGTCTAGAGGAAGCTCCTATAAGCCAAGAGTTGTTTGTCTTAGGTTCCTAATTAATCCCAAGAACTTCACCTAGTAGAAAACCTATGATTGACCACGAAGATACCTCTTCACAGAATGTGAACAAGGGGTTACCAACATCCAATGGTCAAAGGTGACAACAAATCTTGAATGAGTTGGGTGACTCCATCAAATTCCTAACCTTGACCTAATAAATTAACACTCAAAAGAGAGTGTTTCCTTCATATTGGTGCAACACACCTAATAGAAAGGATTTTAAAGCTCCCTAAGGACAATAGTTGTTTCATTGTAAATGATTGTGGTGAATTATTTGGATGCATATCCCCACAATCATAACCTAACTACAATATCATTTTGGTCCTCAAGTGAGGAATTTAGTTGGTTAAAATTAATTTGTTGATTTTAGAAGGTTGAGCTTGAGGAAGGTGTGGAAAGTGTGTGCACAAGTGGTGGGAATAACTTAAAATTAAATATTGGAAAAAAATATTGTTGAAAAAGGAAATGCCAAATAAAATTGTGAAGAAGGAAACTAAATGAAATTACTAAACACTAAAATAAAGGATTTTTTTATCCATAAAAAAAATTATCCTTGACTTTTTTAATAAATCAAATGTAATAAACATCAAATAAATTATAAATTAAAGTTGAAAATGAATAATTCCAAGAAACAAGAAAGATCCCTTAAACTATAAATAAAGGTGTTTATTTCCCTACATACAATTTCTCCTTATTTACTAAGCAAAAACAATAGTAGATGACCAACGATTTCTAGAAAAATTAACACTGCTTGTAAAAACTCATAATAGAACTATATAAGGCTGAAAAATGCAAATTTGTGGATGGACACATAGGAAACAATTGGGACACTCGCACATTGTAGATAGAAACAAAGTTTGTGCAAACTGTGCACTTAGGTAGTGTACTTGTTACACAAGTAAGTCACACAAGTGTTAAATGTAACACCTGCATAGACTATGCATATATCTAAGGAAGTTCCACATGCACTGTGAAAAAAAAAAAAAAGGTGAACATTGCATTAGAGGTTGGGATTCACAAATACTAGGGTTTTAAAAAATGACACTTTCTAAGCTACGTCTAAGGAAACAACAAGACTATCATTTATAATATTAAGTACCAAAATGAAAAATCAAGCAAACAGGCAACACGGAGTGAGATTTTGGACCAAATTCCCTAGCGGGGTCATCAATATGTTGTAAGAAATTTGTTGTATGAGGGTGCAAAAAAACCCAATCTAACTAGTTGTTAAAACTAGGTATAGACAAATATTTAAAGGACAAAAGGCTCACATGCACGTATGAATATTAATGAAAATCAAACTTAACCATGAATGAAAATCAATAAATCATTAAATTATGGATTCAATACTTTAAAAAAGATTAAAAAACAAGCATCTATGGGAAAAAGAACAATACTTGACTTATTCAATGGACAAAACAATAACTTATAATGCAACACCTATAGAGAGTTTGTAGTAGTAAGTGGGCTCCAAATATCTTTGTGGGAGGGCCTTTTTACCTCCTTGTATGCTCAATCTCAAAATCTAGTGTGTGAGGGTAGCAAACTCGTTTGTGAATTGACACCAAGAGAAGTAAGAAAGTAGCAATAGTGAAATAAACTCAAGCAATGAAGGGATATAAATAATGGTTCTTCATCTCTCCAATGGAATTTTTGTACATTAATCTTGTTATTTTTTCCCTCCTCTAAAATGTATCTCCATGGCTTCTTTATATATACGAATAATGGAACCTCAACCCTAAACTAGATTCCATGTGAACTCTCTACATTCATTAATGAGAATCCATAAGCTAGTGAGCATTAAGGAAAGCTAAGTGATTGGCATTTGTGAATGTGGGTGTAACACCCACCTCACCATCTAAATGAGAACACATGAATTTATGAGCCATGGATTAGGGGTCATGCAAATCTTGAGGGATTTCTCACATGAGTGGTGTAGGTAAAAAATGATAAACCACACCACCCTACAAATAGTTAATTGAAGGTTTGACTAGGCTTAGTGAGGTACAAAATGACCATGTCATGATGCGATGGGTTGCATTATACATGTTACATATGGATCTATGATGTTTGTCGGTATGACCACTAAAATGTCATGGGTGAGAAATATTAGAGTGATAACACCTTCAACCATTGATCCCTTTAGACATTATCTTTATTTAACAAAAGCCTTTAATGGCTTCAAGTGCCTCTCCACCAACCACATTGACTGTGTGTGTATGGGTACACATATTTCAATATCCTTGACTTGTGTTATGAGGTAGTGTTCTTATGCATTGAAAAACCTTGGAGGTAGGTACTTTTTCATTTCACACATTAGATGAGGAATTTATCTCTTCCAATACTTGATATCTTCTTTATGGATTTGTTTAGATGAGAATCACTTGCATGTGCAAGGAAACTTTACATGTGTTAACATAATATTATACACTACAAGTAAATCAAATTTCAATAAGTTCTAAAATATTTCAATTATAACCTTTTAATCACCTGATGTACTCTATGAGATCATATATAACTTGCTTTATGTTGTTTTCAAAGTTGATCATGAGATCTATAGGTAGAACATAATGTAACAAGGAAGGAAGCATAACGATTTAATATTTATTTGAAATGCACATCTATTAATAGAAAATAATGTATATGGCATGAGATCATAAATATTAGAAAATTATAAACCATAATAAAGGTATGCCAATCATGAGACTTTTCCCCAATAAAATCACCTTTCTTCATTAATTTATTATTTATATTTGAAGAAAAACCAGTCAGAAATTTAATCTTCTATCTAACATCTTTTATATCATTGCTCTTTTGTTATGTTAATAACCATGGAAGATTGATTAGTTTTCCATCACTATAAGAATGAACCAAATGTTGCATTACATTGACTTACACAATGTCACTTATAACTTTAGCATTTTTAACTTTGTTATTCCTTCCATCTAAAATTCTCCATAAGCATTCTATGAATTTATTCCCCGTATGCATTGTGTTCAACAAATGAGCTACTTGTAGGTGTTCAGTAAGGCAACTGACTGAATTGTACGAAGTATATTTACATACCTCATGGAATCCCACTATGTCAATCTTTGGGAAACCGATTGCTTACCATAAATCATCTCAAATCCTTTTTCCATAGTCGAGGTGGGATTGTTCGTGTTTTTTTGCTAGCCTCTTCCTACCAATTAAAGAAATGTTTTTTTTCAGTAGTTTGATACCTACGGTTCTTATGAAGGAAATGATTTTACTCATCATACACATTTCCTAAACTTCTTTAATATATAGATGTTTTTCTAGGACCACATATTGGACATGCATTTTTACCCTTTGTTTGAAGGCCTACAAGATAAAGAATAATATTAATAGAATAACAACATATTAAAAAATGAAAGAAATGTTGGAGTTACTTCACACACACCTACAATTTATTTCCCTAAGGTTTTTCCTATGTTTATTATTCATTATTCAATCTCATATATTTTAGGAAGAATATTCCTATAGGGAGAATATTCTCTTTAGTTTTCACTTCAGATTGATCAGTTGAGTGGAGTCTAGATGCTACATTGGGATTATCACCATGTAGCATTGGGATCATCACCAAATAATGTGCATTTTCCTTGGGATCATCACTATACTAGCGCATTACCCATGATTCCATGATCTCCTCCTCACTTCACTTTGTTTCAGTCAGTTAATTGAAGACTGATAGACTAGTTAACTCAACTATGTGGAAGTTCACTTCCGTAACTACCCGAGAGACTAGACTAGGTAGCAGTTTACTCCTGTAATTGTTGGTGTGTGTCCAAATCACTCTATACCACCACTATGGCGCAATGGTTTCTCCTCCAGTGCACATTGGTTGAGCTATACAGAGTATATCATGTGTAAATTATCATTCATTCATTTGCTTAATGAGAATTTTTCCATTCTTTCTCTCCTGCTTCTCTTTTCTTCTATTTTCTTTGCAACTGTGTATGTCAATTCCCATCTAGATATATTATGTGCAGTTTCAACACATTTACATGGTATGAGAGCCGACAAATTGCTAGGGAAAAGACACACCAAATTATTTTTGCAAGTATCGAAGATTGAAGACAGTGAAAAAAAAATGGAATTTCCAAAAGAATTCATACTTACATCTTACAACTTATTTGCATGGAAGGAGAAGATGGTAATGCATCTTCGAAGTAGAGGATTGTACAGGTTAACCATGAACACAAAGGAAGAACCAACATCAGCCTTAGAAAAATCCAAGTATCTAAATCGAATGGATGAAGCGTTCGAAACAATATCTAGTCTCATTTCTCCTGAAATTCTCTTTCACCTATCCTCATGCAAAACCCCCCAATGAAGCTTGGACCACCATGGAAGGGATTTTATGAAAATAGGACGAGATTAGGGGACATATGCTTGAGGTGGAATTGCTCACATTGGATCCAAAAAGCTTCGACAATCTCCAAGATTTCTTTACCAAATAAAAGTATTTGTTGTCACAACTGAAATCTTGAGGGGTTTATAAATCTAAGGAGGAGAAACAAATGGTTCTCACCATTCTCTCCAAACTTGGTCCAGAATACTCAGTGTTTGTATCCACATTTCATTCAGTTAGATCCACATTTGGATCTACTTGGAATATTCCCTCTCTTGAGGACTTTATCGAGTCTCTGACACAATAGCAGAGCAAGCTCATCAACATAGGAAAAATCAAAGGCCCAAAGGTGCATGCACTTACTGTGCAATATGGAAGCGGTCATCAAAATCAGAAATCTAAAGATAAAGACAAAAGGAAAGAACAAGCAAATCCGAAGAAGGAATGGTACTCAAAACCCTTCAACGATGCCTCTGGATCCAAAGGTGGAAAGGGAAGAAAAGGGGAGAAATGCACTTACTTCCATAAAGGATTCCATCCAGAATCCGCATGTATGCAGAAGAAAAAAAAAAGATATAATGACCCAAATACTTCAGAAAAACAACCTTGGATATCGCATCCCAGGGGGTTCCAAGAAGAAGAAGCCAAAAGATCAGAATCCTAAGAAAGGAAATTCTAGCCATGCTTTGATTTCCATCAACTCCTCTCTCGATGTTTGGATCGTAGATTCTGGAGCATCACACCACATGGCTGACACAAAAGAGGTATATTCTTCATTGGATGCATGCAAAGGTCCTCTTATTCTGATGGGGGACAACTCTCCAATCGAGGTCACTGGAAAAGGAAGGATTGAACTCACAAATGGAAGCTTTGAGAATGTGTTGCATGTTCCCAAAATTTTCATCAATCTTCTCTTTATGTATCAGATGACAAATTCTGGCACCGGAAAGAGAGTCATATTCAAACCTGATGCAATGTATATCTATGACATGCAAACTAATTCCAGGGTTTCTATCGATGAGGTAAATCATCAATCTAGACTTTACACATTTTCTGTATTTATTGAACCAGATTTTGCATTACTGCTTACCCATGCTGATGAAAGAAGTAGGATATGGCACAAAAGGTTCGAGCATTTAAATTTCATATATATGAAACATATTAGCAAGCATGGAATGGTTGATGATCTACCCGACGTCCACTTCTCCAAAGGAATTTGTGAGGGATGTGTTCTTGGAAAACACCCTCAAGAGAAATTAGACAAGGAAAGACTCGGAGAGATTCCTCTCCTTTAGATATAATCCATAGTGACCTCATGGGCCCTTTTCCGCATCCATCAATCAACAAAGAAAGGTACATGCTCATTTTTGTTGATGATTTCTCATGCTTCACATGGATTTTCTTTCTCAGGCAAAAATCAGAGGTCTTTCAACACCTCAAAGATTTCAAAGCCCTTGTTGAGACACAGTCAGGAAAGAAAATCAAAATCCCTTGAACTGATAATGGGGGAGAGTATGTCAACCATGAGATCCAGAATCTTTGTCATGAGGTAGGGATTCATTTGCAGCACACGGTTCCCTATACTCCACAGCAAAACGGAGTTGTTGAGCAGAAAAATACATCTCTAAAAGAGATGGCATCTTGCATGCTACATGCAAAGTCACTTCCACAAAGATTATGGGTAGAAGCACATAATTGTGCAACCTACATCCAAAACAGATCTCCCCATAGATAAGACCCCTTATGAGGCTTGGAGCGGCCTCAAACCGGAAGTGACCCACTTTTTTATTTTCGGTTCACATGCATGAGCCTTGATTCCCTCTAAAAAGAGGAAGGCACTTTATCCACAGAGAACATAGTGTATATTTGTTTGATACCCCGACGGTGTGAAGGGACACATACTTATTGATATTTCTTCAGATCGGCTCATCATTGAGCAAAGTGTCCAATTCAAGGAAAGTGTCTTGCATGTACCTCAAAAGTCGCATGCAGACACCTTTGTTCTTCCACCTATCATAGATGATGAGCATGCACATGCCGACTCTTCTTCAGATGAGAGTTTTGATTCAGAGGATTCAAATGATCCAGATACAGATTCAGTACAGTTAGATGCAAATTCAGTGCATGCAGATGCATATGTAGAGCCAGAACCAAGGCCCAAGTGGACTTAGACTACTCTTTAGGATGCATGGGATCTTGTTGTTGATCCAGTTGATACTAGGAGGACTAGATCTGATTTTGAGGAGCCTCCTCTTGCACTCACTACCATTGGACCATTGCCACCCATGCATCTTTTCTTGGTTCAATCTTCACATCCACGGTCTTATGGCGAGGCTATTGAAAATCCATTTTGGGAATCTGTCATGCAGTAGGAGTACAAGTCCCTCCTCAATAACCAGAATTGGGATATGGTTCCCCTTCCTTGAGGAAGGAAATTTGTCAGGTTCAAATGGGTCTACAGGACCTAGAGCGCAGCGGATGGACAAATTAGCAGATACAAAGCCAAGCTAGTTTCCAAAGGCTTTCAGCATGTGCATGGCATTGACTATGATGAGACCTTCGCTCCAGTAGTGAAGATGGATTCCATACATTTGGAACTTGCCATTGCGGAAGCCAAGGGATGGGAAGTCCATCGGATGGACGTGAAGAATGATTTTATTCATGGTGATCTCTTTGAGGAGATCTATATGGAGAAACCCCATGGATTTATGTAGGATTCATCTTTGGTCTGTCGACTGAAGAAGTCTCTTTATGGCCTCAAGTAGGTTCTGAGGGCATGGTATGCCAAGATGGACTCCTACTTGTTGTCACAGAACTTTGTACGTTGTAAATCGGACCTGAATTTTTATATGCTCAGGATGGTTGATTCACTTCTACTCCTAGTTTTGTATGTTGATGACTTATTGATCATCGGTTGCTCGAATTCAGCGATTGTTGCAGTCAAGAGGATTTTTCATGACAGGTTCTTAATGACGGACATGGGTCCGCTACATTTCTTCCTTGGACTTGAGATCAGTCAGGATGCATCAGGCATCAAATTGTCTCAGGCCAAGTATGCACGAGATCGCCTTGAGAGATTTCACATGACAAACTACAAGTCTTCCCCGACTCCTTTCCTATCAGGAGTCGAACTTGAGGATGGCGAGGACACTCCAATGGTTGACATCACACTGTATAGACAGCTAGTGGGGAGATTTTTGTATCTCACACACTCCAGACCGGACCTCTCCTATGCAGTGGGGGTAGTCTCCAGGTTCATGCAGGAGCCACATGAGCTACATTGGAAGGATGCAAAGCATATCCTTCTATACGTACAGGGAACCATCACATTTGGGATTCATTATGCAGCAAACTCTACATTGGACCTCGTCGGGTTCACTGATTCTGACTGGGATGGCGATAGCATTGATCGCAAGTCCACATCTGGTTACTCACTCAGTCTTGGTTCCAGACCTATCTGTTGGTCAAGCAAGAAGAAAGATGTTATTTCTCTCTTCAGCCGAGGCAGAGTACAGAGGGGTAGTTAACATAACCATTCAGGCTATGTGGCTACAACATTTTCTCACTGAGTTGGGCATTCAATTTCATCGGTTGGTCGTCATCTGGTGTGACAACCAGAGCACTCTGAAGTTCTGCAAACGTCAAGTTCAGAGGCAGCGGACGAATCACATCGAGATCCACATGCACTACATTTGAGACTCATTACACAAGGGGATCATCAACCTTCATTTCTGTCCTTCAACAGAACAGACTGCAAACATCTTCACCAAGAACTTCACTGAGTAGAAGTTTCATTCTCTGCGCAGTGGTCTTGGAGTGAAGGACACAGTTTCCTAGCAACTATTAGTTCTTCTTTTTTACATACATTATACTTTGTGAAGGACACAGCTTCCTAGCAACTATTAGTTCTTCTTACATACATTATACTTTGAGGGGGGAGTTTCCCATGATTTTCCCCCTCTTTCTTTATCAGCAAGTGTATCTTTTGTATTTGGGTACCTAACATGGCCTCGTTATTGGGACCCATTCTTTATTTTCACCATAGTGATGTTCAGGGGGGGTGTTGGAGTTACTTCACACACACCTAGGATTACTTTTCCTAAGGTTTTTCTATTTTTATTAGTCATTATTCAATCTCCTATATTTAGGAAGAATATTCATCTAGGGAGAATTTTATCTTCAATTTTCACTTTAGTTTGATCAGTTGAGTGGAATCTAGATGCTACATTGGGATTATCACCATGTAGCATTGGGATCATCACCAACTAATGCTCATTGTCCTTGGGATCATCACTAGACTAGTGCATTACCCATGATTCCTTGATCTCCTCCTCACTTTACTTTGCTTCAGTCAGTTAACTGAAGACTGATAAACTAGTTAACTCAGCTAGGTGGCAGCTCACTCTCGTAACTGCCCGAGAGACTAGACCAAGTGGCAGTTTACTCCCGTAACTTCTAGTGTGTGTCCATATCACTCTAGACCACCACTATGGCGCATTGGCTTCTCCTCCAGTGTGCATTGGTTGAGTTATAAAAATCATATCATGTGTAAATTATCATTCATTCATTTGGTTAGTGAGAATTCTTCCATTCTTTCTCCCCTTCTTCTCTTTTCTTTTATTTTCTCTACAACTGTGTATGTCAATTCCCAGCTAGATCTATTATGCGCAGGTTCAACACATTTAAAAGAAATATTAGAGGATATATAGAGTCAAATTTTTATTTATATACCACAAAAAAGTGTCACCCTAGGGGCATCTTGAATTGTCCATGTAATTATTCCATGGAATTGAAATCATTTTTTTCATAGTGGTTTGAAGATGTCATACATAGTGATGCAAAGAAGAGGCTCAAGATATATATCCATATGTCTATCTTGGTACATACCTGGTTATTTGAAAACACACATAATTAAGTCCTTAAACATACAAATATGTAATAAACAATAAAAATAAATTGGTATCTTGTAAACATCCTTGAGAATAATACTTGGGACACTTAATGCCAACATTGCATGCTCCCTCTTCATTAAATCTAAGGAGGAAATTTATTGTTTATAACAAAAATTGGCCACACTAAATAAATGTGGGATGATTTGTAGGCATTCACATAACACCATCTTCAATTCTCTTTCATACATGATAATCCATAAACTATACTCTATTTTTTCACTAGAACAATCAATGGAAACATGGAATGATGGGTATTTGACAAAGAACCTTACCAGGCACCTTATTTGTCACTTGATCAATTCAATATTTAGTAATTCCATATTCAACGGATTTCAACTTTGTTTCATGATTTCCATAATATATGATATGATCAATAGGACATGCATAAGTGTTTGATATTCCATTCATATATCTTTCACAAGGGAACATAATTCTTGGTATGTGTAAGGTAAAGTATTTGACAATGGTAGGAGAATATCACCTAACAATTTGCAGGAAAAATTAAATTAATGTATTGAATAGTGGATATTGCATAGATAAAAAACTTATATTTTATATAAATAATTATACTACATACCTTAGGATCTATGTCATATACATGTTCGAAATACCATTTAATACCTTCAAGCTGACCAACAACAAAATCACAGAATAAAGACTTATATTTGAGTCTTTGTATAGGTATTTGTATGCCTTATCAATAATAGGTACACCACGAATATCATCCATGGGTGCATTATAATCCATGAAAAACAAAGATTTCATGGATCAATCTTTTTTATCCTTAGAATTAAATCTGTGTGAAACTCTTGGTACTTCCCCTCATTTTGAGGATCGTACCTAGTGCAAAGCAAGTGACATAGACTTAATGTGCCTAGCCCCATTGGAATTGAGTCTTGGACCTATACAACATGTCATATTAAATACAATGGCATGGAAACAATGTCATCAACTAATTGATCAACCATTGGGCTTGTCATCGATCAACCTATTTTCCCCTTACATCGTGAAAAAACACTTCATAGTTATTCCAAATGTGAAGTTACACAGGTACAAGAAATATATGGAATCTCATGTTTTCATGCTTGCACTTTTTCTCAAAATAGGTTCCATGCATATTATCGTCTACAACATGAAACATCCAATGAGTTTTCCATACATATCCTTGCAATTCCTTGTCTCTATCATTACACAATGGCATTCTTGTAAGATTTCCTCCACAATATCCATATTCAAGGAGTCTATAAGGATTTTTCCTAACAATCATGAAATTTGTCTCTCCATTGCTTATTCAGCCACATTGCTAGCCTTCTTAGATATGGCAATCATGCAACCAACTTATCATAATTGTCAAGAACAAGATCTATTCAAAAAGGAAAATAATAGCACTCACCATGGGAGTCACTCCCAACATGCTTCTCCACAAGTTGTCTTTTGTTTTCACAACCAAAACCTCCCCTTCATGCTATCCTTGCAACTTCCAAACAAAAACCATGCAAACAAGCAACATGCACCATGTACCATGCTATAGCTTTCTCTAAAATGACTCACGATTGTCAGATCAACAACTACTCACGTGAATTCCATGCAACTTTCAGGTCACAATACAAGCATTGTTCTTGTCACCAACAAATTAAAAAAAAACATGTGACACCAACAAGTGAATCCCCCAACTTTTTTTCATAATTATGTGTTGCTTACCATGGCCAAGATCAAGCACTGTCATGCTTGCAAATTGGAACAAGCAAGTATTCTCCCTTCACTAGTTGTCTCTCTCATGCCTTCACAAAGATTTAATGATGTCCTTCTTGACAGAGACTTCCACGAGAAAAATCATAACCTACAAACACAAACCATAAGCCTTCCTTGTTGAGAGAGATCAAGTCTATGATGGCTTTGATGCCATGTAAAACTTTTGCAGAAATAATTGATGCCTAAAACATCCCATAAAAAATAAATAAGAGAACTAGTAGTGAAACAATGAGATACTAGGGTTATAGTGGTAAAACTCTCATATAAGGTAAAACCTCAACTCTTAAAGATGAATATTTATATTCCCTTGTGCTCTATGTAATGATACATGAGGATGTGTTTAAATACAAAATCTTCATTGTGACTTTCCCAATGACACTCCTCACTCCCAAGCTTTTCTTGTTCTCTTTTCAGCGACAACACAAAAGCTTACTAAACCATTACAAAGCACATATTAAACTTGCACAAGATGACAACTACACAACAAGAAAGAGTCATTTCTAACAATTGGTTATGCTCAAAATTTCACTTAATGTCATCATAACAGTAAGTAAGTGAGAGAGGAGCCAATGGACTCGATGACAAAATGATTGGCCCATTAATGACGTCGAAAAAAAAACCTTCATTCTCAAACCAAAATGAAATTAACCCTTTTGAAGTAATTCTCATTTGCTAATTCATACCAAAATGAAATTAACCCTTTTGAAGTAATTCTCATTTGCTAATTCATTCAAAAGATAAGAAGATTAAGACTATATTTAACCATGTGAAAGATCCACATTTCTACCACATTTCATATCATTCAAACACTTAAAAGGTAAGAAGAAAGAATTCAATAAACATACCCACTACACCTTGTGGGTATGTTGTACTCATTGTTTTATGTTATAATTTTCCTATGTGGTAGATGTTTTTTTCATAGTATGAGTTCCTTTTTGGTGTAACATAAAGTTTACATATATTCCTAATAAATATATCTTAATAAATTAAAGAACTTTAGGGAACAATTTCTCTTAAATGAACCATTTCATATACATTTGGGTTGGTGTAACATTATTTCAATGTCCATTAAATAAATGTCAATAAAAATTGGCAAGCCAAATGCTAAATTTAGATTGAGATTGATTGTGGTCCATGGTACCTTCTAGAAAGGACAACTAGACACTTAACAAGCTACAAAGAGAGCATTCATTAAGAAGACCCGACATCTCGAGTTAAAGTTATTTAAGATCCCCCATTTGTGTCTTAATTAGTTCCCCTTTTGGAACTCATTGGTCCCCCTTCACCCACCCAACACTTAATGGTTCTAAGTCAATAAATAATCTAGTTATAACCAACGCTTCCCAATAAATTCCTCTTATTCCCATTCATTAAGGAGACGAAGTAAGTATGGTTGTTGGCATAAGTACTTTTCTATCTTTGCTTGGCTAGTAAAGTAAAAAAGGCATATATTTTCTCCAAAAAACTAAGCCCCACACCATAAAATTTTGACTATAATCATTTCTAGATCTTCCACCATAAAATTTTGACTATAATCATTTCTAGAGCTTCCACCATAAAATTTTGACTCTAATTATTTCTTGCGCTTCCAATAACTCCCACTATTTTTTTATCATTTTAGGAGAGCCCCACACCATAAAATTTTGACTATTATTATTTCTATAGCTTCCACCATAAAATTTTAACTCTAATTATTAGTCCTTGCTTCCACCAAGGAACTATAGTTTTTCGCGTAGAAGTTAACTATCGTTCACTCCTTATTAGTTGGTTCATTTTAGTATATTAGTTGGTATTCAAAAAATAGTTGATTGATGTGGAACCATTCAAATTAAAGCCTACTTAGAGAAATAAGAGGGTGGGAGAAGACAGGATAGCTAAAAGGCTTGATCGGTTTGTAGTATCAGAGAACTTAGTTGACAGGCGGATCCTTCTAAAGCAATGGATAGGCAGTGGAGGTGAATCTGATCATCTGCCAATTTTCCTGGAAGTCCGAAAAGGAAATCAGAATCTGGAAAGCCCCTTCAAGTTCAATAACAGTTGGCTAAAATAGGAGACTTTTATTCAGTTAGTAAAAGATACATGGACTCCTTTCAATCCTCAAGCTCTGGATTCGACGACTTTCCAGTTTGCAACCAATTTGAAAAAAATTAAAGGAAAAACTTGTAGCTTGAGCTTTTTCGAAAAGGTAGAGAGATGATCTAGAGATAAAGGATATTGAAGAGAATCTGAATCAGCTCTATGAGTCAAAAGGGGGGGATTTTTAGGCTAGAGGAAAGGAGGAAAGTCCTGCTTCAGGAAAAAGAGGAAACCTATAGATTAAATAGTAGAGTGATCTGGTTGGAATGTGGAGATAAGAATACAAAGTTTTTTCAGGCCTTTGCTAAAGGAAGACATTGTGCCAATACTATTTGGAGCTTGGAAGATCAACAAGGTAATTTTGAAAACACCTTTGAAGGAATGGCTCATATAGGAAAGGAACACTTCCAGTCCCTTTTCAAAGCTAAGAACCAGGCCACAATTGGAGAAGTGATTCGACTAGCACAATTATTCCCAAGCTTCGTGGAGGAGGATGACAACCGAATTCTCATGGAAGAAATCTCAAAAGATGAGCTCAAGGAGGCTTTATTCAGCTTTCAGAAAGAAAAAATTCTAGGACCAGATGGATGGTCGATTGGATTTTTTGGGGGCTCTACGATTTTTTGAGTCAGGACATCCTTCAAGTGGTTGAAGATTCTCGGTCCATTGGTCGTGTCCTGGCCAGCTTCAATTTCACCTTCATAGCCCTCATTCCCAAATCTGATAATCCATCTTCCTTAAATGAATTCAGGCCTATCTCTCTTTGCAATTGCATTTATAAGCTGATAGCTAAGATTATTGCTAGAGGAGTTAAAGTGGTGCTCTCAAAAAGAATCTCAAGTGAAAAGTTTGGCTTCCTGGAAGGAAGACAAATCCATGAAGCCATTGGGGTTGCTCAAGAGGTTATTCACAGTCTAAAAAGTAGAAAGATGAAAGGTGCAGTCCTAAAATTCGACCTCTCTAAAGCATATGATAGAGTAAGTTGGTTATACTTACGTCTTTTACTAACTCATTTGGATTTTGAAGTTCCTTTTATCAAGTGGGTGATGAGCTGCATTTCTACAGTTTCTTTTGTTGTGTTAATAAATGGTGATGCCTCTCGTTTCTTTCATTATGAAAGAGGCCTCCATCAATGTTTCCCATTGTCCTCCCTGTTGTTTCTTCTAGTTGTGGAAGGTCTCAGTAGGGCATTGAGAGAAGCCATGCGTCAAGGCTCTTTCTTTGGAATCTAGATATCTCCAACTCTCAAGATTACCCATCTAATGTTCATGGATGATGTCCTTATTTTTTGTGTCGGGATAAGAAGGGACATTGAAACCTTATAAAGGATCCTAAAACAAATTTCGAGAGCTATAGGAATGGTGATAAACGAAAAAAAATCTACACTCTACAGCCATATGCTTTCGAAGGAAGAATTGGGTCCCTACAGACGACTTTTCCTGTTTGAAGCCAAGGTGTTGGATGACAGGATGAAGTATTTTGGTTTCAAACTGAAGCCAAATGATTATAGAAAGGATGATTGGATGTGGTTGTTGGGTAAGATGGAAAAGAGATTAGATCTCTAGATTCATAGGTGATTGTCCAGGGATAGAAGACTGGTGTTAGTAAAATCTGTTCTTGAAGCTATTCTGGTATATTGGATGTCTCTTTCTTGGATCCTGAAAGGAATTATGAAAGCAGTGAATCGTATATGTTTCAAATTTCTTTGGACTGGCAAGCAAGATTTATTTGTTGCTCCCTGGGTCAAATGGGAACGTCTAACACTCCCAAAATCCCATGGTGGTTGGGGTCTTAAAAATATATTCTTGTTTTCCAAAGCCCTAGCTACCAAATGTGATTGGAGACTCTTGTCAATGACCAGTCTTTGGTCCAGAGTTGTTATTCAGAAGTACATCGCCCCAGACTCACTAGATGAATGGGTAATAAGCCCAAACAAAGAAAAGCCAGGGATGTCAATTATTTGGAAAGAAGTGATAAAGTCCTTCTCGGTCATTGGAGAGGGTTTAGCATGGAAGATATGAAATGGTCACAAGGTTAGACTGGGGGTAGACCCGTGGTTGGGAAGCAACAGGAATCATATTCTTCCAAATCCTACAGTGGTCCATATCTGAATGCTTGGGTATACAACTCTTAACCATATAGTGAATCCATTACAGAATTCTCTATGGGCACAAGACTGGCACTTGGTAATTGACCTGGTCCTAGAAGGAGAATACATCAAACTAATGGACAGATATATCTTCACCCTAAGGATCTCCCAAATTCAATTAAGGGACAAAGAGGATGAGTTAATTTGGGATCATTCTTCGTCAGGTTTCTACACTCCCAAAGCCGGATACATTCAATTGAGCATTGAACATCAACAAATAGAGCCGCTCTGGTTGTGGAAAAATATTTGGAAGTAGAAATGTCTAGTGAAAACAAGACTCTTTATGTGGTGCACCCTGGTAAATAAGGTCCCAACATGGGATAACATTCAGAAAAAAACAAAACAAGGACCAGGTTGGTGTTGTCTATGCAAAAACAATGAAGAAACAATTATGCATTTATTTTTGACCTGGTCTTTCATAAAGGAAGTATGGAGATATTGCTCAAGGTTTGTGGACCTCCAATGCACATGGAACGAAATATCCCTTGAAAGGGCCTGGAAAACCTAGTTAAATCAAAGAGATTATAAAGTTGTAAAATCTCTTCCATTACTAGTCATTTGGGGAGTTTGGTTGGCTCGCAATACACTCATTTTTCAAGAAAAACCCATAGTTCCTGAAGTAACAACAACACAAAGTTTGGTGATTCTCTCATACTACCCGCAAGAAAAAGGCTTAGAGGGCATCCAAGTGGTACAGGAGGAAGAAATTGATAGATCAAATCCATGGGGATTTTTTAGCAAAGCATCTCATAATTTTGTCTGTGGTGGAGGAGCGATTCTTTATCTTTCTGACTCCCATTTCTTCAATATGTCCTTGGGATTGGGTGAAGGATCAAACAATTATGTAGAACTCATGAGTTTAAAATTTATTCTCATTTTTGCCATTGAAAAGGGATGTAAGGAAATATGTGTCTTCAGTGATTCTATGACAGTGATAAATTGGTCAAGGGGAACCTAGAGATGCCTCAATCTAAGATTAGAAATTATTCTTGAAGATGTCAAAAATTTACAGAGCACTCTTGACTCTTTATTATCGTCATGTCTACATGGAAAGAAACAAATAAGCGAACAAAAGGTCGAAGGAGGGCATCAATTTGGCTTTGGGCCAATGGAAAATCACAGAAATAAAGGATGACTCTCAAATGGAATATTTCCATAGGCCCTTCATTAAAGGCATCTCGACATCGGATTAAAGAGCATTTTCAGAATCTCTATGATACAGTTTCAAGTGGGCAGTTTTTTTCCAGCCACATCAAAGTTGCTAACTCCCTTATCGGAACTAATTTCCTATTTTGAAGACTAGTGATTGAAGATATTTTGTTATGTTTTTAGTTTTTTGATACCATCATGTCATGATCAGTTTTTTTGTAAAACTTGTCTGAAACAGTTTGTGGCTGACAGGTAGCTTTTATGTAAAAGTCAACATTGTTGGCTCAATCCCTACAGATAATGCACCACAAGTGCATCTACAAAATGTAATTTTCTTCACCTGTGCTGAAATAAAATTAGGTTTTTTTTCCAAGGAAAACAAATATTAGTTGGTATGTTTGTGTCTTTTTTATACACTTTCCTAATGTTTTCTGATAACTTTCATTAAATCTCCTTTTCTTAAAATAAAAAATGTCTTTTATTAATTTCAAAAATTTATATTCTCATTTTCTCATTGATAACTTTCATTAAATCTCTTTTTCTTAAAATAAAAAATGTCTTTTATTAATTTCAAAAATTTATATTCTCATTTTCTCACTGGTCCACAACATATTGATAGGACTAAATAGTCTCGGTGGAGGGAAATATTATTTATCTATTTGTCAGAGTTTATAAAAAACATATTTCCCATTTGCTAGTTTGGAGGCTCATTTTCTCACTAGCCCACAACATATTGATAGGACTAAATAGTCCCGGTGGAGGGAAATATTTTTTATCTATTTGTCAGAGTTTATAAAAAATATATTTCCCATTTGCTAGTTTGGAGGCTCACTGCAAGCACTGCATTCAATGCTTTGCACCATCCCCTTTGCAAGCACTCCAGTCGATGCTCTGAGCCATTCTTACATCTTGGCAACCTCTACTCCTCACCACCTGACATCCTCTCATGAATCATTCCTTAACCAAGCACACATCTGCCCAAACTCTTCCATCCCGTAATTGTTTGATTATGGTTTGAACATCTGAATCATTCGTGAACCAAGTCCAACTCTGCCCAAACTCTTCTATCCCAAAATTGCTTGATTCTGGTTTGAACATCTGCAAAAGTGCTCTAAAAGGACGAAAACCAATTTGTACTACAATTCCATGTGGAAGTCATGGTTGAAGCAAACTGCACCTGCAAAATCTCTACATGCTAAGCTATTTGGGCCATAGCGTAACAAATTTAATTATGGGCAAAGAAAAAATCAAGCAATCTAGTAGTTTTTCCACATATTGCACAAAATCCAATGAGCACAGGTAAGTGCTACATCGTTTAATCTGTGGTTGTGAATATTCGAACTCTACACAGACTTTGCTTTAATTAGAACTATGTACAAAATATATCATATTTACAATAGGAAATGAGATATGAAATTGGATTGTTTCAAAAAATATTTATTTCTAAGGAGTATCTTGAATCTCTTGGTTTTTTAAATAGCTAGAGTCATTTGGGCTTGAGAGTAACAAAGAAGAAAAATACCACTAAATTTATTGTTGAATTTATCGATGTTGTAATGTTGAAGTTCCCATTTTGTAAGTGAATATAAAATGCATACCTCTAGAAACATCCTAGGCAGCTTCCTATCTTCAAAAATTCCTTGTGAAATCCCGTGTTGCATTGCATCTCATCTTTAGCAATAACTAAAACAACACGCCCTTTCTATTTTATTATATAATTTTGCAAAATATATCTTCTGGATTTACCGAATTCTTTACGGCCCTTTTCTATGTATCTTTAATCGAATTAAAAGCTGTTATTTAGTTGAAACAGCCCATTTCTTTTATTCTTCTCCTCGTGCTAGCTAGTGGAATAGTTAGTCACGATATTTATGGAATAATATTGACGAAAGTCATGATCAACTTTAATTATTACATTCAAATATACTTTAATAAGTTGGTCATGATATCTATTCAAATATATATCAAAGTTTTCATTCAATATGATTTGATCCTGAATATTGACTACTGCAGGACTTGGATGGATATTGAAGCATCACAACCACGTTTAATTTTATTTTATTCTAAGAAAGTGGGTGAACCCTGTCATGGATTTTGATGAACCTAGAGATAATAATGAGAGTCAACGATCTCCTCATTATTTATAATTTTTATTTGTAAGTGAAAAGTTTAAGTTATAAAAAGTTTTTTAATGTTTTTAAAAAATATCCTTATAATGTTGTTATAAGGATTTTTTATTTATTAATTTTTATATTTTTTATTCTGATTACAAAATTTTTATAAAATTAAAAGATAACTTACTAAATTTACTTATTAATCTAAGAAGTGATCCATGGAGAACATAATTTTATTTTTAAAACACATACACAAAATATTTAAACATATTCAGTATAAAAAAATTTAAATTTTTACATGTGATTTTTTTTTTACTCTATTTTGTTTTATATATAAACATATTGGATTCACTAGAGCTAATTTAGTTGATACTTTTTGTTTTATAGAAGGAATATGATGTATTAATTGTTATATTTTTTCATCGCATGTGAGAGAATAATGGTTTTATCTCATTGTGTAGTCTTTCATGTCAACACACAAAAGTCCTACCAATGGGACGAGGGTTTTCATGGCGATTTACCATTAATATTTTTTGGTGATATACACACAATATGATGTGAATTTTGTGTTCGAAACCTCTTGGGAGGGTCATCCTTATTTCTTCCTTCGAGAACACATTTATTGCATCTTACTAAACGAGTTGAATGCTATATATGAATGAAAAATAGAAAGTTTGGCTATGTAGATAGACGTTACAGTCTCAAGGATGGCATGACCAAGTCTGCTTCATTATATATAGCATCCCTTTATGCTCTTGACAAGGAAGCAAACCAATTCTTATCATTGAATTAACCAGATCAGTCATCTCGTCCAACACCTCCTCCTTAGTTTCCTCTATTTCAACTTTCCACCACATAATAATATTCGTGTAATCAAATTGAAGATATGTAGCATATTATGTATTGAAGTGTAAATTGTAATGAACATACAGATAGAGTGGGTGTGATATTCATAAGGAAAATTCTGTACATATCCTTTCAACTCTGGTATAAGCATATATTAACTCGCTGGCATGGGCTTTTATTCTGTGGGCATCCTCACAAGCCTTCGATAAAATCTTGTTATCCTTACCTTCTCCAAACAAAAGGAAAAACAACAGAAATTATTAAACCAAGAAACATTGAGATGAATTCAAACTTCAAATCTCAGAAAATTCATTAAAATAATGTTGAGGAAATTAAACGACTGCTTTGATGTTTACATGGATGGAGCTTGTTTTCTAATAAGTTGACTAAAGTATTGTTTTTGTTTTCAGAAAGAAATTGCGATGAAATTAAGCAATTGCTATGGTGTTCACATAATTTATGTAAGACGTAACAAAACAAAACAAATATGAACAAAGTAAAATAACCAATGAATGAGAGTGCATAAAATAATATATTGTAGAATAGATGTACAAGGGGTTCCTTGTCTAAGTTAATGCACAAGTCAACAATTATTACTAGCACTGATGGATTTTATATTGGCTTTAGTATTACAAATCCACTTCTCTTACTAATCTTGGCCACGATCTTAAAAGTTGCATAGGAGTTTATTGGTCAATGTAACCTTGTTTGGATTGTTTAGCCAGGCAGGGACTGGCTGCTTTGCCGCTACTCTAATTATTTCTTGAGCTTCCAATAACTCCCCCTACTTTTATCATTTTAGGAGATGAAGTAAGTATGGTCGTTGACATGTCAAGTACTTTTTTATCATTGGTTGGCTAATAAATTCAAAAAAAATCGTAATATGTGGCATACCTTCTCTTCAAACAATTGAGCCCCACACCATAAAATTTTGGCTTAAATTATTTCTAGAGCTTCCAATATTTCCCAACTATTTTTATCATGTAATTTATTTTTTTATGAGCAAGAAAAAACGTTATATTCAACAACATAAAAGGTGAATATACATGTTTCGGTTTCTCGTGGGACTATCCTTGTATCTTTCTTTTCTCTTATATTTTCATTATTACATTGTAAACTTTTTATTTACAATACCTTTTCAAATATGCATTATTATCCTTCATTCTACAGGCAAAAATACAGTCATAACAAAAGCAAAAAAGCTATAGTTTGAAGTTCATCTCTTCTTGGAGTTGGTCTTCATAAAATTCCTTAACAATGAATGTTCCTTTGTCTAACTCAAGTGCGTCCTTGGATAACTCATCTGTGTGTGCATTGAGAGCTCTAGGGATATGGGAAATTTTGAACCATTCAAAAAAGGAGAGGAAGGTTTGAATCTGCTCCATGAGATTCCCGGCTCTTAGAACTTGCATCTGATTTTTTCCATTTACATAGTATACTACAGATTTGGAATCCCCGAATATTTGAAGTTTCCTAAAATTTATGGAAGTAACATGAACCAATAGATCCCAGAGTGCAAAGAGCTCAGCTTTTGTGTTGGTACCTCCTCTCGGCGTTTAGTGAATTTTAAAGAGATGGGTATTTGAAATAAATAGAACAACGTCGGCTCCACATTTGGGCGGATGCCCCTAACATGCTTCGTAAAAAAACCCATGGGATTTGCTTGTCAATGTCAAGACTAGAATTTGGTTTATGCTTTGGTGCCTTAACTTCACAAATAAACTGGGAAGAAAGCTTAATTGTCAACAATGCAATTGTGAATGGTGGGATAAATTTATCTTGAAAAATACATTTATTACAAGCCCAACAAACAAAGTAGACCAAGAAAAGAGGAAGGGACATGTAGATTTGACCTTCGGGGCCTTCCTTCTAGTTTTTAATCCATTCGAGCAAGGACTCGTTGAGTGAGGGGCCAATACCTAAAAGCAAATTGGAAATATTTGCACTGACTTGTTGAGTATACTAACACCAAGAAAATAGGTCTGAGATTGGCTCACTCTCTACTTTGCATAACGTACACATGTTGGGCCTAGTCCATCCACGTTTGAGCCCGTTGTCCCACATTAATAACTTGTTCTGAAGAGCCAACCAAACCAAGATTTTTTCTTTCAGTGGTGCATGGGTTTTCTAGACAAACATCCACCACCATTGTTTCTCTCCTACAAACTCATTTTCCACCAGGGCTAAGTAGGCGAGTTTTACTATATATGTGCCATAATTTTCATTTTTTTGCCCACACTAAAGAATCATATTCGTATTCTTTCAACACAATAAAGAAATCATATAGACTCTATGTATTTATTCCATTCATCAATTAAATCACCTGTCAGCTCCAGGTCTATTGTCGATTTCCAATCATTTCTACCCAAGAAATATCCATCTGTGATGCTTGTGTCCCATAAGAAGTAGATGCCTTGTTCATGGAGTGCATAGATACATTCCTTAGAGAGTTTGAAAATAGGACCCGCAATAACCCACAGATCTTCCCCAATTCGAACAATTTTTATGTTTCCAACTTGCTATACTATCTAGTTTCCAACAAGTGGAAATGTTTCCACCATCGCCTTCCAACCAAATGAATTTTTGTTGCCCAATTTATTGGGGGTCCTGAACTAGTCCAAAACCGATTGGTTTACCATGTATTTATATTTCATCACTCTACCCCATAGCATAGAGCTATGTTTAATCTTCCATAGGATTTTAGCAGCAAGGGATTTACATAACCAAATTATATTCTTTATACCCCATGCTCCATACTCCTTAGGCATCGAAATGAGAGACCATTTAACTAGTGAGACACCAACCTCTCTTTTTCCAGCCCACAGAAAATGGAAACACACTTTGTGAATTTTTTCTAGAATTCCTTTTGAAATTTTGGCTATGGTGGCCCAATAAAATTGGATGTTGCTTAAAATGGATTTGAAAAGAACTAATACGCCTCCTCTTGATAGCCATCTATGAGCCCAACTCATTAGTCTTGTCTAGATTGTTTTTACCATCCAAAGCCAATCTCCATAACCATATGAGTTTGGTTTCAGGATGAGACCAAGGTACTTGAAACCATCATCAATTCCTTTACTAGGATAAGGGTCGCTCCCCTCCACCTAAGCTAGAATTTCCTCATGTAATGCATGAGTGTATAGAGTATATTTCAAGTAGTTGATTAGCATATCTGAGGCAATGCAAAAATCTTCTACGATCATTTTGAGAGATAAATATTCCTGCAAAGAACCTCCACCAAAGAGGATTAAATCATCAACGAAAAGTAGATAAGATAAATTTTCAGAAAGTGAGATCTTGAGGCCTTTTAATATCCCTCCCACTTGAGCCTGCTTAACTATCCTATTGAGGCCTTCCGGTGCAATTAGGAATAAGAAGGGGCAAAGAGGGCACCCCTGAGGGATGCCTCTTGAAGAACAAAAAAAATGGGAGGGAGAACCATTAATAAGGAGAGCATATGAAGGAGACTCGACACAAGCCATGATCAAGTTTACAAAAGGAAGGTTTAACCCCATTTGGATGAGTTTCATTATGATAAAGGACCAAATGACTTTGTCATAAGCTTTAGAGAGATCTAGTTTCAAAACCAGAGTAGGAAAATTCTTAGTTTTGATGAAGTGAAGCGCCTCTTCGGTAATTGAGAGGACGTCATGGATCTATCTCTTACTCAAAAAGACAAAATGTTCCTTAGATATAAATTCACTCAGGATAGGTTTGAGGCGGTTTTCAATTAATTTGGAGGTAATATTGTAAATGAGGTTGCAACAAAATATGGGCCAGAAGTCGTCGAATGAATAATTTAGAGGATTTCTTCTTTGGGATAAGGGCTAGAAAAGTTTTGTTGAAGGACCCAAGAATCTTTCTAGAATATTGGGATTTGGTGACAACTTTTAAAAGGTCGGACCAGGATATCATAAAACCCCAAGAAGAATTCCATGGTGAGTTTGTCAGGCCCAAGGATTTTACTCTTTTGAAGAGATGAAAGAGTTCATAGAATATCCTTCTCAGAAACCGCTTCAAGAAGGGAAAGGTTCATCTCTTCAGTGATGGCTCTAGGGAAAATCTTGACAACTTTTAAGATATCGACAATGTGATCTCCTTGAGAGATATTAAAAATAGAGGAAAATAAGCCTTTACCAACACTCTTTATTCCTTAAAATGAAGAAACGTGGATGCCATTAATATCTTTTATTTTTGTAATGGAATTTTGGATGCATCTCTGATTAGCAAAGTTATGAAAAAAAATTGAATTATTATCCACTTACTTAAGCCAGATAGCTCTACTTTTTATCCTCCATCGGGCCTCCTCCTCTTTTAACAGATCTTTCCTTCGCTTCTTTAATTTGTTGAGCCTTGTTTCCTCTTTATCAAAGGAGGATGTTGGATTTTCTATCATAATCTCCTCTATATGTGCATCCACGCTGGATAATAGAGCTTTAGACCTTTCATTATGTTTATTATCCCAGGTTATATATTCATTTTTTACCCTGGCCAGGTTTTCAACAAATTGTTCCATATGGGATTTCTCTGCATTGCCCTTGAGCAGCTTACAAATCGACTAAATCAATTTTTTGTATTCTTCCTCTGTGAGCCACCTATGATTGAATTTGAAGGGAGCAAGAGGTTTGTTTCCTTTTGAGGCCACTTGAAAGTAATCGATATATGATCTGAAATTCCTTCTACTAGAACCTTTGACTCGAGATTCCAAGGGCCCTCTTCCATATCTTCTGAGATTAAAAATTGATCTAGGCGCTTAGCGACTAGGGCTGGCCCTTTCCTCCCATTGTGTCAGGTTTGATTGAGCTTTTAAGGCATAAGATAAATCAATTGATTCACCTCTATATAATGGAGAAGAAACCTTCTTGAGGATCATACCTAGGTCTAACTCCCCACACTTCCTCTAGTGAGAGGGTGAAGTTCAAGTCCCCTCCTAGTATCAGGTTCCTCAATTCATGGATTTTGTTGTTGCTAAGATCATTCCAAAACGAGATCCTATCTGTATAGGTCCCATATAGATTCATAATTTTGAAGGATCAATTTGAGTCAGGGTCCATCAACTCCAATACAATACCAAAGGGAATAATTGAGGAGGATAGATCCTTGAATTTTGGGCTCCATGCTGACAAAAGTCCCCCTCATAAGTCAAATGAGTCTAGGTTGCTAAAGGACCAATCCTTAAGCCACGATCTGAAGGACTCTGCAACTTTATCCCATCAGCACATTATTTCTTGAATAAACATAACATTAGGATTGCTTGAGAGCACAAGCCATTGTAGAGCATTTTTCTTGGAGTTTCCCCCCACTCCCCATGCATTGAATGACAAAATTATCATTGGGAACCATTTCCATGGGCAATCCCTTCTCTAAGGGCCCGAATGATAGTGGTTTGTCTTCCAGAACGAATTTATTTGGAAACTTAAATCTGAGAAAGGGTAATATGGGATTTCCTTCCCACTTGAGAGGGTACTCATTTGTCCATTGCCAACCCGCCAAGGCAACCATCCTCCAAGGATTTTTTCACCCGAGGATGAAGATGATACTAGGAATTAAAAGTCGACTTAGATGAAAATGACCCCAAGGGAGACTCCTCACCTTTCGAACTTTTGGAAGGGGGTGCAGGAGGGAAGTTTGTCCTGGAAGATGAGGGGTGAAGGGGAGAGGGAGGAGGAGAGAATTGCATGGGGGGAGAGGGGATGACAGAATGGGATTCGAGGGAAGGAGATGAACTTTCCTCCTTGATGCCCTTTTTACCAAGATCAGGGGAAGAGGATCAAACTGGGGTGGAAAATACATAATTCAGAACTAGAGATGAAAGAGAAGGAGAAGAACTCTCATCCCCAATGCCCTTTTTACTAGGACCGAGGGAAGAGGATCGAATTGGGGAGGAACATACATAATTTGGAAGTGGAGACAAAAGAGAAGGAGAGAAGGTTGAAATCTTACCAGAATTCGCTAGCTTGTCATCAAAATTCACCGAGGAGGGATCTGACTCAGACTTGACCTTTGTCTCTTCCTTATGAGTTGATGGGACATCATCCTCTGCAACTTCCTTGCGCTTCCATGTACGCTGGAATAGGGGGTAAGAAGAAGGGGGTATTCAATACTGGGCTTGGCAGTGGCCCACCTTGTGACAACCAAAGTGCCTAAAAGGAACCCGCCAGTAGTCAATTTGTTGCACCCATGTGAAACTACCCCAAACTAGCTCAATTTCATCTAGCAACCCTTCTCTAAGATCAACCTCGACTTGAATCCAAGCCCACCTACGATCTATATTTCTTTTCCATTCTATTTCACAACAAACAAAACTCACAATCTTTTTCCCAATCGATTCCATTACTGCTTCTTCCCAAAACACCATTGGAAGGTTTGGTCATATAACCTAAATTTTAGTTGGTGCCAGGGCATCCCTTGTGGGGTCGAAGGAGATGGCCCATTCTTTTAGAACCAGACCAAAAGGGCCCCAACCTCATGGTCTACCCTATCACCCCCCTTCAATTTAAATCATATATCATATTTACAATAGGAAATGAGATATGAAATTGGATTGTTTCAAAAAAATATTTCTTTCTAAGGAATATCTTGAATCTCTTAGCTTTTTAAATAGCTAAAATCATTTAAGGTATGAAGTAACAAAGAAGAAAAATACCAGTAAATTTATTGTTAAATTTATTGATGTTGTAATGTTGAAGTTCGCGGTTTGTAAGTGAATATAAAATGCATACCTCTAGAAACATATGAGGCAGCTTCCTATCTTCAAAAATTCCTTGTGAAATCCCCTGTTCCATTGCATCTCATCTTTAGCAATAACTAAAACAACACGCCCTTTCTATTTTATTATATAATTTTGCAAAATATATCTTCTGGATATACAAAATTATTTACGGCCCTTTTCTATGTATCTTTAATCGAATTAAAAGCTGTTATTTAGTTGAAACAGCCCATTTCTTTTATTCTTCTCCTCGTGCTAGTTAGTGGAATAGTTAGTCACGATATTTATGGAATAATATTGACGAAAGTCATGATCAACTTTAATTATTACATTCAAATATACTTTAATAAGTTGGTCATGATATCTGTTCAAATATATATCAAAGTTTTCATTTAATATGATTTGATCCTGAATATTGACTCATCCTCGAAGCATCACAAACACGTTTAATTTTATTTTATTCTAAGAAAGTGGGTGAACCCTGTCATGGATTTTGATGAACCCTGTCATGGATCGTTTAATGAGAGTGAACGATCGCCTCATTATTTATAATTTTTATTTGTAAGTCAAAAGTTTAAGTTATAAAAAGTTTTTTAACGTTTTTAAAAATTATTTCTTAATGTTCTTATAAGGGTTTTCTATTTATTAATTTTTATATTTTTAATTCTAAAGTTTTATAAAAGTTTCGATTTTTAAAAGATAACTTACTAAATTTACTTAATTAATCTAAGAAGTGATCCATGGAGAACATAATTTTATTTCTAAAACACATACATAAAATATTTAAACATATTCAGTATAAAAGATTTTAAATTTTTAGATGGGATTTTTTTATTTTTGTTTATTCTATTTTGTTTTATATCTAAACATATCGGATTCACTCGAGCTAATTTAGTGGATAATTTTTGTTTTATAGAAGGGATATGATGTCTTAATTGTTATATTTTTTCATAGCATGTGAGGGAATAATGGTTTTATCTCACTGTGTAGTCTTTCATGTCAACACACAAAAGTCCTACCACTTGGATGAGGGTTTTCATGGTGATCTACCATTAATAATTTTTGGTGATATACACACAATATGATGTGAATTTTGTGTTCGAAACCTCTTGGGCGGGTCATTCTTATTTCTTCTTTCGAAAACACATTTATTGCATCTTATTAAATGAGTTGAATGCTATATATGAATGAAAAATAGACAATTTGGCTATGTAGATAGACGTTACAGTCTCAAGGATGGCATGTCCAAGTCGACTTCATTATATATAGCATCCCTTTATGCTCTTGACAAGGAAGCAAACCAATTCTTATCATTGAATTAACCAGATCAGTCATCTCGGCTAGCTCATCCTCCTTAGTTTCCTCTATTTCAACCTTCCACCGCATAACAATATTCATGTAATCAAATTGAATATATGTAACATATTATGTATTGAAGTGTAAATTGTAATGAACATACAGATAGAGTGGGTGTGATATTCATAAGGAAAATTCTATACATATCCTTTCAACTCTAGTATAAGCATATACTAACTTGTTGGCATGGGCTTTTATTCTGTGGGCATCCTCACAAGCCTTCGATAAAATCTTGTTATCCTTACCTTCTCCAAAAAAAAGGAAAAACAACAGGAATTATTAAACCAAGAAACATTGAGATGAATTCAAACTTCAAATCTCAGAAAATTCATTAAAATAATGTTGAGGAAATTAAATGATTGCTTTGATGCTTACATGGATGGAGCTTGTTTTCTAATAAGTTGACTAAAGTATTGCTTTTGTTTTCAGAAAGAAATTGCGATGAAATTAAGCAATTGCTATGGCGTTCACATAATTTATGTAAGACGTAACAAAACAAAACAAATATGAACAAAGTAAAATAACCAATGAACGAGAGCGCATAAAATAATATATTGTAAAATAAATGTACAAGGGGTTCCTTGTCTAAGTTAATGCACAAGTCAACAATTATTACTAGCACTGAAGGATTTTATATTGGCTTTAGTATTACAAATCCACTTCTCTTACTAATCTTGGCCACGATCTTAAAAGTTGCATAGGAGTTTATTGGTCAATGTAACCTTGTTTGGATTGTTCAGCCAGGCAGGGACTGGCTTCTTTGCAGCGACTTTAATTATTTCTTGAGCTTCCAATAACTCCCCCTATTTTTATCATTTTAGGAGATGAAGTAAGTATGGTCGTTGACATGTCAAGTACTTTTTTTTATCATTGGTTGGCTAATAAATTCAAAAAAAATCTTAATATGTGGCATACCTTCTCTTCAAACAATTGAGCCCCACACCATAAAATTTTGGCTTAAATTATTTCTAGAGCTTCCAATATTTCCCAACTATTTTTATCATGTAATTTATTTTTTTCTGAGCAAGAAAAAACGTTATATTCAACAACATAAAAGGTGAATATACATATTTCAGTCTCTTGTGAGACTATCCTTGTATCTTTCTTTTCTCTTATATTTTCATTATTACATGGTAAACTTCTTATTTACAATACCTTTTCAAATATGCATTATTATCCTTCATTCTATAGGCAAAAATATAGTCATAACAAAAGAAAAAAAGCTATAGTTTGAAGTTCATCTCTTCTTGGAGTTGGTCTTCATAAAATTCCTGAACAATGAATGTTCCTTTGTCTAACTCAAGTGCGTCCTTGGATAACTCATTTGTGTGTGCATTGAGAGCTCTAGGGATATGGGAAATTTTGAACCATTCAAACAAGGAGAGGAAGGTTTGAATCTGCTCCATGAGATTCCTGGCTCTTAGAACTTGCATCTGATTTTTTCCATTTACCTAGTATACTACAGATTTGGAATCCCCAAATATTTGAAGATTCCTAAAATTTATGGAAGTAACATGAACCAATAGATCCCAGAGTGCAAAGAGCTCAGCTTTTGTGTTGACACCTCCTCTCAGCGTTTAGTGAATTTTAAAGAGATGGGTATTTGAAATAAATAGAACAACATCGGCTCCACATTTGGGAAGATGCCCCTGAAATGCTCCGTAAAAAAACCCATGGGATTTGCTTGTCAATGTCAAGACTAGAATTTGGTTTATGCTTTGGTGCCTTAACTTCACAAATAAACTAGGAAGAAAGCTTAATTGTCAACAATGCAATTGTGAATGGTGGGATAAATTTATCTTGAAAATACATTTATTACAAGCCCACCAAACAAAGTAGACCAAGAAAAGAGGAAGGGACATGTAGATTCGACCTTCGGGGTCTTCCTTCTAGTTTTTAATCCATTCGAGCAAGGACTCGTTGAGTGAGGCGACAATACCTAAAAGAAAATTGGAAATATTTGCACTGACTTGTTGAGTATACTAACACCAAGAAAATAGGTGTGACATTGTCTCACTCTCTACTTTGCATAACTTACACATGTTGGGCCTAGTCCATCCACGTTTCAGCCCGTTGTCCCATAGTAATAACTTGTTCTCAAGAGCCAACCAAACCAGGATTTTTTCTTTCAGTGGTGCATGGGTTTTCTAGAAAAACATCCACTGCTATTGTTTCTCTCCTACAAACTGATTTTCCACCAGAGCTAAGTAGTCGAGTTTTACTATATATGTGCCATAATTTTCATTTTTTTGCCCACACTAAAGAATCCTATTCTTATTCTTTCAACACAATAAAGCAATCATATAGACTGTATGTATTTATTCCATTCATAAATTAAATCACCTGTCAGCTCCAGGTCTATTGTCAATTTCCAATCATTTCTACCCAAGAAATATCTATCTGTGATGCTTGTGTCCCATAAGAAGTAGATGCCTTGTTCATGGAGTGCATAGATACATTCCTTAGCGAGTTTGAAAATAGGACTTGCATTAACCCACAGATCTTCCCCAATTCGAACTATTTGTATGTTTCCAAATCGCTATACTATCTAGTTTCCAACAAGTGGAAATGTTTCCACCATCGCCTTCCAACCAACTTAATTATTGTTGCCCAATTTATTGGGGGTCCTAAACCAATCCAAAACCGATTGGTTTACCACGTATTTATATTTCATCACTCTACCCCATAGCATAGAGCTATGTATCATCCTCCATAGGATTTTAGTAGCAAGGGATTTACAGAACCAAATTATATTCTTTATACCCCATCCTCCATACTCCTTAGGCATCGAAATGCGAGACCATTTAACTAGTGAGACACCAACCTCTCTTTTTCCAGCCCACAGAAAATGGAAACACACTTTGTGAATTTTTTCTAGAATTCCTTTCGAAATTTTGGCTATGGTGGTCCAATAAAATGGGATGTTTCTTTAAATGGATTTGAAAAGAACTAATATGCCTCCTCTTGATAGCCATCTATGAGCCCAACTCATTAGTCTTGTCTAGATTGTTTTTACCATCCAAAGCCAATCTCCATAACCATACGAGTTTGGTTTCAGGATGAGACCAAGGTACTTGAAACCATCATCAATTCCTTGACTAGGATAAGGGTCGCTCCCCTCCACCTAAGCTAGAATTTCCACATGTCATGCATGAGTGTATAGAGTATATTTCAAGTAGTTGATTAGCATACCCAAGGCAATGCACAAATATTCTACGATCATTTTGAGAGATAAATATTCCTGCAAAGAACCTCCACCAAAGAGGATTAAATCATCAACGAAAAGTAGATAAGATAAATTTTTAGAAAGTGAGATCTTGAGGTCTTTTAATATCCCTCCCACTTGAGCATGCTTAACTATCCTATTGAGGCCTTCCGATGCAATTAGGAATAAGAAGGGGCAAAGAGGGCACCCCTGAGGGATGCCTCTTGAAGAACGGAAAATAAGGAGAGCATATGAAGGAGACTCGACACAAGCCATGATCAAGTTTACAAAAGGAAGGTTTAACCCCATTTGGATGAGTGTCATTCTGATAAAGGACCAAATGACTCTGTCATAAGATTTAGAGAGATCTAGTTTCAAAACCAGAGTAGGAAAATTCTTAGTTTTGATGAAGTGAAGCGCCTCTTGGGTAATTGAGAGGACGTCATGGATATATCTCTTACTCAAAAAGAAAAAATGTTCCTTAGATATAAATTCACTCAGGATAGGTTTGAGGCGGTTTGCAATTAATTTGGAGATAATATTGTAAATGAGGTTGCAACAAAATATGGGCCAAAAGTTGTCGAATGAATAATTTAGAGGATTTCTTCTTTGGGATAAGGGCTAGAAAAGTTTTGTTGAAGGACCCAAGAATATTTCTGGAATATTGGGATTTGGTGACAACTTTTAAAAGGTCGGACTTCAGGATATCATAAAACCCCAAGAAGAATTCCATGGTGAGTCTGCCAGGCCCAAGGATTTTACTCTTTTGAAAAGATGAAAGAGTTTATATAATATCCTTCTTAGAAACCGCTTCAAGAAGGGAAAGGTTCATCTCTTCAGTGATGGCTCTAGGGAAAAGCTTGACAACTTTTAAGATCTCGACAATGTGATCTCCTTGAGAGATATTAAAAATAGAGGAAAATAAGCCTTTACCAACACTCTTTATTCCTTAAAATGAAGAAAAGTGGATGCCATTAATATCTTTTATTTCTGTAATGGAATTTTGGATGCATCTCTGATTAGAAAAGTTATAAAAAAAATCGAATTATTATCCACTTCCTTAAGCCAAATAGCTCTACTTTTTATCCTCCATTGGGCCTCCTCCTCTTTTAACAGATCTTTCCTTCTCTTCATTAATTTGTTGAGCCTTGTTTCCTCTTTATCAAAGAAGGAGGATGTTGGATTTTCGATCATAATCTCCTCTATATGTGCTTCCACGCTGGATAGCAAATCTTTTGACCTTTCATTATGTTTACTATCCCAAGTTATATATTCATTTTTTACCCTGGTCAGGTTTTCAACAAATTGTTCCATATGGGATTTCTCCACATTGCGCTTGAGCGGCTTCCAAATCGACTAAATAAAATTTGTGTATTCTTCCTCCGTGAGCCACCTATGATTGAATTTGAAGGGAGCAAGAGGTTTGTTTCCTTTTGAGGCCACTTGAAAGTAATCGATATATGATCTGAAATTCCTTCTAATATAACCTTTGACTCAAGATTCCAAGGGCCCTCTTCCATATCTTCTAAGATTAAAAATTGATCTAGGCACTTAGCGACTAGGGTTGGCCCTTTCCTCCCATTGTGTCAGGTCCGAATGAGCTTTTAAGGCATAAGATAAATCAATCGATTCACCTCTATATAATGGGAGAAGAAACCTTCTTAAGGATGATACCTAGGTCTAACTCCCCACACTTCCTCTAGTGAGAGGGTGAAGTTCAAGTCCCCTCCTGGTATCAGGTTCCTCAATTCATGGATTTTGTTGTTGCTTTGGTCATTCAAAAACGGGATCCTATCTGTATAGGTCCCATATAGATTCATAATTTTGAAGGAGCAATTTGATTCAGGGTCCATCGACTCTAATACAATACCAAAGGGAATAATTGAGGAGGATAAATCCTTGAATTTTGGGCTTCATGCTAACAAAAGTACCCCTCATAGGCCAATTGAGTCTAGGTTGCTAAAGGATCAATCCTTAAGCCAGGGTCTAAAGGACTCCGCAGCTTTCTCCCTGCAACACATTGTTTCTTGAATAAACATAACATCAGGATTGTTTGAGATCCCAAGCCATTTTAGAGCATTTTTCTTGGAGTTTCCCCCCACTCCCCATGCATTGAATGACAAAATTATCATTGGGAACCATTTCCATGGGCAATCCCTTCTCTAAGGGCCCGAGTGATAGTGGTTTGTCTTCCAGAATGAATTTACTTGGCAACTTAAATCTGAGAAAGGTTAATGTGGGATTTCCTCCCCACTTGAGAGGGTACTCCTTTGTCCATTGCCAACCCGCCAAGGCAACCATCCTCCAAGGATTTTTTCACCCGAGGATGAAGATGATACTAGGACTTAAAAGTCGACTTAGATGAAAATGACCCCAAGGTAGACTCCTCACCTTTCGAACTTTTGGAAGGGGGTGCAGGAGGGAAGTTTGTCCTGGAAGATGAGGGGTGAAGGGGAGAGGGAGGAGGAGAGAATTTCATGGGGGGAGAGGGGATGACAGAATGGGATTCGAGGGAAGGAGAGGAACTTTCCTCCTCGACGCCCTTTTTACCAGGATCAGGGGAAGAGGATCGAACTGGGGTGGAAAATACATAATTCAAAACTAGAGATGAAAGAGAAGGAGAGGAACTCTCATCCCCAATGCCCTTTTTACTAGGATCGACAGAAGAGGATCGAACTGGGGAGGAACATACATAATTTGGAAGTGGAGACAAAAGAGAAGGAAAGAAGGTTGAAATCTTACCAGAATTCACTATCTTTTCATCAAAATTCACTTAGGAGAGATCTGACTCAGACTTGACCTTTGTCTCTTCCTTATGAGTTTATGGGACATCATCCTCTGCAACTTCCTTGCGCTTCCATGTACGCTGGAATGGGGGGAAAGAAGAAGGGGGTCTTCAATACTGGGTTTGGCGGTGGCCCACCTTGTGACAACCAAAGTGCCTAAAAGGAACCCGCTAGTAGTCAATTTGTTGCACCCATGTGAAATTGCCCCAAACTAGCTCAATTTCATCTAGAAATCCTCCTCTAAGATCAATCTCGACTTGAATCCAAGCCCACCTATGATCTATATTTATTTTCCATTCTATTTCACAAAAAACAAAACTCACAATCTTTTTCCCAATCGATTCCATTACGGCTTCTTCCCAAAACACAATTGGAAGGTTTGGTCATATAACCTAAATTTTAGTTGGTGTCAAGGCATCCCTTGTGGGATCGAAGGAGATGGCCCATTCTTTTAGAACTAGACCAAAAGGGCCCCAACCTCATGGTATACCCTATCACCCCCCTTCAATTTGAATCAATCCACTACGAAAGTGAAGAGGTGGATACCACCTTTCCATAGAAGCAACCCACAAGACTCTTCCCCAGCATTTTCGGGACCTCGTCCATAGTGATATCTGCCCCGACAACCATTCTTGGCTTGTCTTTACGGGATTTCCAACACCGTTGCTTACATTTTTTAGACTCCTCTAGATCGCTTGCAAAGGAATGTTCCTTTTCATTCCTAACACCTTCACCAGCGACAGGCTTGACATTAGATGGAGAAACCGTTGCATGCAAGGGAGGCGACTGTGAATTAGGAGAAGGGATGAAAAAAATTGTTTTTGTCTCGGAAGTATGACTTGAATCCTTAGCAAGAGGAACCTTATTTTGATACAAACCCTTTAATGTTCCTTGGGATGTCTGCATGTATATCCACCATTCCTCTAATATCTGATGGTGGTAGATCATTTAAATCCACCACCCTTTTGAGTTTTTGCAACCTAATAAATTCTTCGTCAGAGAAGAACACATCCTCTCTATCCAAATCCCATTTTATCTACGCTACATAGGACGATGGACTGGACAATATCATTGGCCCCCCATAAAGACACAGGATTCCTAGTAAACAAGAATTTTGGAACAGAGCCAAGGCCCAATCTGTGTCGTCACCTCCTGAGAGAAAGAGGAAGCATTAAGGTCTATGGGCACTAAACCTCAAGTGATCCTTAGTGGAATATACACATTAAAGCGTATGTCACATTTATCAATTAAGCACAACATTTATAATACCATATATAATTACACACAGAAGAAGAATTACATGTAATAATACAATATGTTAAAAACATTCAAGTAATAATGGAAATACACAATAGGAAAACACTCTCTTACTTAAATGTTGAGCATATAGAAATAACTATATAAGTGATATTATTTCTAAATATAGCTTTCATTTATGGATGCAACCTTCTTTCTAAATATAGCTATCATTCATGGATACAACCTAGAGTTTGGACTTCAAAGTAAGAAGGAAAGAAATCTTTTAAAAGTATTCAAATTTAAATATCAATTTCAAACATAGCCTTAATCATAGTTGTATGACTCAATCTAAAATAAATATATGCGATGAATCTCAATTATGTAAATTCATCTAGATTCCTTCACCAATAGTCAATCAATCCTATGGATATCTTCTCTTCATCCACTCCCACTACATAGCTTCGCTTAGCAAAATATTTCATTTTAATTTTGTTTCCCTAATTTTCATGACGAAAATTGTGACCCATTAGAGGGTGTCAGTAGGTGTTGAAAGTTGTTTCATCAAAAATTGGGTCTTCTTAGCATTGTATTTTATTCGTAGTCTAAACGTTCTATGTTATGGCTTTTCTCCGATGATATTTTTGGGGATATTTGCCCAAAATTAGATGAGAAATTGTTAGATTCGCATATTTGAGTGATTATTTAGGTATAATCCGAGTGTTCCAAAGGTTTCTCAACATGTTAAATCCATTTCTACATTCGAAAATGGATTTTAAACAACAGAAAATAGTGATTTCGTGTAGATTTATGTTGTCAGATTCCGACAAAAAGAAAAAACCTAAAACAATTAGACAACGCATGCGATTTATGTCATGGAATCTAATTTACTTATGTGTGTCATCATTTACCTTAGATGCAACATCCACCAGATACAACAGTGTTGCATTGCATTTTGTGTCATTAATGTGTTTTTTGCATTATGTGTTGTCATTAGCGTCACATATGACATCATAATAATTACTTTGTGTCATCCTTTGTGTAAGTTTTTGAGATGCAAAATGGAAAAATGCATGCTTTGTATCATTATTTGCGTTAACGGTTTTACTATTTGCATTAGTTTTATGTCAGGTATTAATTGTTATTATTGAATTAATAATAATTATTCAACTAATAATATGATAATTGATAATTAATTATTCATTTTAATAATTAATAATTAGTTATAATTAATTTAATTATTATTAATTTATTATATTATATTCTTGCTATTATTATTTTAAAAATTATTAAATATCGATGAGATTGATTATTAGTATGCATTTAATTTATGCACTAAAAATCAATCAATTTCACATCGTGAAAGTAAAAAAAACATGTATACATAAGAGGTGGTAAGTATTAGGTGGGGGGGTCATATGTGATTGAGTGAGATAAAAGGAAATGGAGTTTGCTTGAGGTCTAGAATCGCAAAAAAAAATGGAGTGGAAGTGGTCGTGGTCCTCTAGGGCCTAACCGTTCCCAAAGAAAATGGATTTAGAAAGGCTATAATGATTGGGGACTCTGTGGTTATCCTTCGATCCCTATATCACCAAATCACTCCAAAAACCTTAAGCTCTGCAAACTTTTCCAAATAACTCTCTCAATGATAAAGTAATTTGAGGAAATCATAGCTCTTCCACGTCATGAGAAGGAAAAACCTAGAAGTTGACACAAAGGCCAACCTTGGAGCTCATTTGCAGGAAGGAGTTTATAGGTCAAAGTAGGGATTGGTCAACCAAAGTATCAATAGATCCCTCCCATGATGTGTAATCATTTTATGGATATTGCACCAACCAAGAACACATGTCTCATCATGTAGAAAGGAAATGAAAGGAAGTTGATGTTATATCTGTTGGAGTTACTTCACCCACACCTAGGATTTCTTTTTCGTAAGGTTTTTCTTTATTAGTCATAATTAGTCATGATCCAGTCTCCTATATTTTAGGGGAGAATATTCCACCTGGAGAATATTCTCTTTCAATTGACACTTCAGTTTGACTAGTTGAGTTGAGTTTAGATGTTGCATTGGTTTTGTCACCATGAAACATTGTGATCATCACCAGCTAATGCGCACTTGACTTGGGATCATCACCATACTGGCGCATTACCCTTGATTCCCTGAGTTAACTCCTCACTACTCTCTATTCAGTCAATTAACTGAAGATTAGTTGACTAGTTAACTCAACTAGGTGGCAGTTCACTCCCGTAACTTCCTGAGAGACCAGACTAGGTGGCAGTTCACTCCCGTAATTTTTGGTGTGTGTCCATATCACTCTAGACCACCACTATGGCGCATTAGTTACTCATGTATCCTATATCTATTGTAAATTATTCACTCTTTGAGTGTGGAATACAGTTAATGAGAATTCTTCTGTTCTTTCTCTCTTGCTTCTTCTTTCTCAATTCCTCTCTGCAAATGTGTGTGGTATTTTATAGCTGGATATATTCTATGCAAGTTCAACACATTTACATGGTATCAGAGTCGACGGACTGCTAAGCAAAATCTACACCAAATGTTTTTGCAGGTACAAAATATTGAAGAACGCAGAAAATATGGAACATATGTTTTACTCACTCATAATACTTCTCACGCCTCATAACTATTTGGAGTCGAAGCCAAAGATTCTACTTCTTCTCAAAAGTAGAGGCTTATACCAAATAACCATGGCAATGGAAGTGGAGCTTGATTCCGCCGATGAGAAAAATGACTTTCTCAATAGACAAGATATGGCCATAGGATTTATCTTCTTGTCTATTTCTCCATAAATTATCCACCAAGTATATGATGACTCATAAGAATCAAATCCAAATGAATTATGGACTAGATTGGAGGTTCTATTCGGGAATAAAGAAGATTGTGAATATTTCATGTAGGAGGTTGAACAGATAGAGTCAGAAGAGAAGCCATCAAAAGATCAAGTCTCTTATTATGAAGTGTCTTCTACAAAAATTATTGCACAAATTTGTATCCCATTAATTGAATATGATGTCTAATCCATTTCAGATTTGTTTTCTTAATTTCATGTAGAAGATATATGGCATGCATCTCAGGGGTCACATGCAGACACTTTTCCATGCGCAATGCATGCATCTCAGGAGACAAAAAGGGAGTCGCGCACATCAAACTCAATTATGATCTTTTCTGAGAACAATTTGCAGAAACAAATTGGATTTTTGAATTCCTCTCGAGAAAATATCCAATTTCAAAAAACAAATCGTCTGAAACAGGTTATGGAAAGTGAAGTTATGATCTTTTTAAAATCAACAAAATTTCAACATTTTTTCGGAAACGGCCGCACAGTTTTCGAAGTTCCATCCAAACTTTATTTGGATATTATTCATTACAAGAATATAAAGTGGATATGTGTGGACATATCAATGGTGCATCTACTTCATCAGATCCGTGCAGACATCTACATCTTCAACAAAATCTTCAATGAGCACAAACTTGCATAGTTGTGAGGTCTTCTTGGAGTGAAGGACACAGTTGCCTAGCAACTATAGTTCTTTTTTTTTACATAAATTGTACCTTGAGGGGGGGTTTTCCCATGAGGTTTTTCCTCTTTCCTCGCTTTATTTCAGTGTATCTTTTGTATTTGGGTACCTAACATTGCCTTGTTGTCGGGACCCATTCTTTATTTTCACCATAGTGATGTTCAGGGGGGGTGTTGGAGTTACTTCACCTACACCAAGGATTTATTTTTCCTAAGGTTTTTTCTTGTTTATTAGTCATAATTAGTCATTATCCAGTCTCCTATATTTTAGGGGAGAATATTCCACCTGGAGAATATTCTCTTTCAGTTGATACTTTAGTTTGACTAGTTGAGTTGAGTTTAGATGTTGCATTGGTTTTGTCACCATGCAACATTGTGATCATCACCAGCTAATGCGCACTTTCCTTGGGATCATCACCATATTGGCGCATTACCCTTGATTCCCTGAGTTAACTCCTCACTACTCTCTATTCAGTCAGTTAAATGAAGACTAGTTGACTAGTTAACTCAACTACGTGGCAATTCACTCCTGTAACTGCCTGAGAGACTAGACTAGGTGGTAGTTCACTCTCGTAATTGTTGGTGTGTGTCTAGATCACTCTAGACCACCACTATGGCGCATTAGTTACTCATGTATCCTATATCTATTGTAAATTATTCACTCTTTGAGTGTGGAATACGGTTAATGAGAATTCGTCCATTCTTTCTCTCTTGCTTCGTCTTTCTCAATTCCTCTCTGCAAATGTGTGTGGTATCTTCTAGCTAGATCTATTTTGTGCAGGTTCAAAACATTTAAACCATATAGAAAGGATATAATTATTGGGGACTCTGTGGTTATCCTTTGATCCCTATATCACCAAATTACTCCAAAAACCTTAAGCTCTACAAATTTTTCCAAATAACTCTCTCAATGATAAAGTAATTTGAGCAAATCATAGCTCTTCCACATCATGAGAAGGAAAAAAATAGAAGTTTACACAAAGCACAACCTTGGATCTCATTTGCAAGAAGGATTTTATAGGTCAAATTAGGGGTTGGTCAACCAA
>SNQJ01S0002562.1:114685-127803 GCA_010110895.2 Picea sitchensis
AACTCTCTTTCTCTTGAAATTCCCAACCTAAGGAATGTACCCCTTCACATCTCTCAGTGCATCAGGTATCGCATTCATTTATTAGGGTCTCTCTGGCACAAGTAACTAGGAATATATCTACTGTGAAATCAAGGGAACTCATTTCCAGAATAACTACCAAGAATGAAAACAAAGACTTATTGTTACAGTGCAACTCACACAAGTGTTCACTCTTCAATCTTAGCAACCTGGCTCTTCAATCTTTAGCTCCAAAACACTCCAAAATGCTCCAACATGCTCCAGAATTCACCCAACCTTCTTGCTCTATCTCCAATGCTCTTTTTCTTTTCTCTCCACTTGTTGTTCCTGTAAAACTTAATGTGTAAAAACTACCTGTAATTTCCCATACTAATTTTCTCTATTTTCCAAAGATAGTTTATTGCTCACTCTACCCAATGTGGATTGTACTTCAGCACCATGCTCTCCAATAACTATGGGATGTGACTCTCACACCCATCCTCTTACATGAGTTTAATGACTGGGCTCTGATACGCTCAAACATAAATTAGAAGTTATGCCCAATGACAATTACCATTTGTCGCTACTTGTGACATTGATTTGTCACGTGAAGTTTCATCTTCTTCCCCTTCGTCTATTTTCGTTCATCGTAGCTGAATCATGGTGTTCTTGATCACCATATGACCCAACTCCTCTCCTTGACACTCGGTTTCTCAAAACCTACTTGATATGCCCTATCCCTAATTTCGGCCCCTAGGTGTGGAACCCTGACTAATGAAACCCTAAGGGGCATGGAACCTTGACTTTTGTGTAATTTGGCCTAATTTCTTAATTTGTATTTTTATTTTTTTGTATATATATATATANCTTTTTATTTTTATATTCATTTTATTTATTTATTTCTTTTTACCCTTTGTTTTAGCAAAACCACATGGTTTATTTACACATGGTATTTATCCATGGTTTTGTTAGAAATAAAGGGATGTGCTCATTTTTCCATAGACAATATAGCAATAATGTCACCCAACCATAGGAACAAAGGCCACCCCCCAGCACCTTAACCTTGATAGACAAAACAATTCTGGTAGCAGACCAATAGCCAACCAAGGCTAGCACACCTTTCTCCAAGGGTAGCACACTAAGCAAGAATAACCAGAAACCAAGCAGAAATTCCAAACCATAATCAAGATGCTAGTTGCAATAGTTGTAGTTGCACTCACTCTCCAAACTTGCACACCAATAGTCCTTATGCAGTTGTGAGAGTGAGAGTGACAAATGATCTCTAGCGCCCTCTTATTTATAGTCCTCCAAGTGACCTAACTGGGCTGACTTCTCTTCCTGGAAACTAATAATTCAATATTAATTATTCTCTTGAGCCGACTTGACTTCTAGGGTTATTATCCAACATTATAGGGTTTGTCTTGCTTCACATAATATTCTAGTCTCGTCAAAGGTTACACGTATAGGTTAATGCCTCCCGCAACTACCATAATATCAACACTCCCTCCTAGCTAGGGAGGTATTAAAGGTAACGGTATTGAGCACAAATAGACCATTCAACTGGTAGGATCATCATAGCTACCCAGGCTATCTCATGATCACGTAGATCAACTCACGAGCAACAACATCACTATCAATATCATCTGATAGCATCAACTGCATCAGCTCTCGAAGCCATACTCCATCTGAGTAATTGGGTATGATGTTGAATAAGTCACTCACTCGACAAAGTGATACAAGAACCATTCTTATAATCTAGACATATGTCCTAGAAGAATAATTGTTCCAACATATGTTGGAGGTCGCGCCATGGGCTACAAGGACTATTCTTCTAGTATAAACAAACGTCTTAAAATAATGACTATCCTGGACCATTTTCCCTCCGGTCACTACTGTAAACTCAAGGAAAATCTATGTCTTGTACCAATCTATCCACTCTAGTCACTACTATGAACTCAAGGAGATGAACCATTCTTATGATCCAGACATATGTCCTAGAAGAATAGTTGTCCATGGTACATCAACAATCTGTCAACTTGGACCATTCTCCAAGGGGAGAATCTTTGTCCACCAGTAATCAGTGCTACTTGGACCATTCTTTTCTTGGAGAATGTTTTTCCATCAGAATACTGACTATCCATCTAGCTGGCAATCATCTCCAACACTAGTGATAGTCTCCATGGAAATTAGGACAATGCCATCCAATAGAACACAATTGTGTCCATCCATAGTAGTACACAACTACTATCCAGTGGTACACAACCACACCTAGTAGCACATGGCTACTAAACAGTGACACATAGTCACAACCAATGGAACACATCCACCACAATAGCATACAGCTACTGTCCAAAGACATATAGTCTCCACAACAATCATATCATCTGATATCAACCTGCATAACAATATCATGATACAAACTGAGTCATATGGGCCATTATTCCACTCACATATGTGAGATATGGAAGAGAATTTGCCCTTGAAAAGTAAAACATCACCCATGGGCTATCTAGACTATTCTTCCCAAGAATAGAAGAATAATTGTTCCCGATTTCTAAGCCTGGACCATTCCTCCAACACTATTCATAGTGCAACCTCGAGAGAATGAGTCTGCCCTAAGGAAATCTTATCCCTGATTGTTGAACCTAGACCATTCACCTAGTTGGTCCATTCCTCTAGAACTAAACATAGTGCAACCTGGAGAGAATGTGACGCAGACCCCCAACCCTCTGGCCGTGATCCACACAAGATCATTCTAAATTCTCCTCGAGCCGAAACGGCTCCCTCGGATCCCTATTGGAACCTCATGAATCTGATCCACAGGTCCTTCATGAAAACCCGCCCTGCGCAACTTAACACCAAGCATGAGCCTTACGTCTCCATGCGACCACAATCGGGCCTTAGCGCAAGTGCCTCTCGCAACTTGAGAGTTCGTGAGTCGATGACCCTCGACTCCTCTTTCTCCAAACCTCCGATACCCGAGATGAGATACAAGTATGGCTCCCTTCTCACTAGCACCTGCTACATATAACCATAGGCTAGTCTACACACTAGCACTACTCGCAACTCACGACTTCGTGAGTTGGAGTGTTGAGCCCTCGTGCTCCTCCTTTGTGAATCCCCAAATTTGTGAGAAGTCAACAATAGGTTGACTCCTTCCCAGGCGACATGTGTCCACCACCTATCACCCGCTTCCACCTTTCTCTGGGAACTTTTTGTTACACCACTTGTCAACCACGCGGCCCCCACCTAATGGATGTGCTACAGGTTCGTACGAGCCCTCGGTGCTCGACACTTCGCGACTTTGCAGTCGAAAAGAAATTCTTTCAACCCCCAAACCCGCAATACGCGATACCTTGCGGAGGTTCTGATCCAATAGTTCTCCCGTGGCTTGGATCCAATGGTCTGGATTTCCTTCCCTACTCCTCGCAGCTCGGGACTTCGTGAAACCAAGAATTTTTTCTGCCCTCCAAACTCATGAACCCCGAATTCACGAAATGATCCAATGACATGGGTTGAAATGAGATCAACGATTCATATTGACCCTCGAATCCTGGGTCATGGGTTTCACCGGCCTCTAACCATCTTGCAACTCTGCAAGATCCAATGACTCTCGCAACTTCGACACTTCCTTCACGAAGCGTCTCCACCGTCCATTTCAGTTGCTCTCCTGCGCGACCTCCCAGAGGTTAAACTCTGTGCGCCTTCCCCCAGATCTGATGACTATTGGATTTTTTCACAAGATCTGACGACCCAGATCTTCCAGTTGATCTAATGACATCTATGCTCCCTCCTGAGCTTGAGAACTTATTCCTTCCCCTTGGAATATTTTCAAATTTTCAAAGGCCTCGACCTTTGCTTCCCCTGCGAGCTCAATTCCTTTGGATCTCGCCTGCATTCTAGGAACACTGTCCCTCCTGAGATTTGTCGACTATGAAACCTCGAAGGGTTCCTCGACTTCCTGACCCTCTTTGTTGTTACTCTGTGCACAATAGAACTATCCTTCCTAAGCTTCAGAACTTGAACCTCTAAGGAACTCAACCCTTTCTCTCCTTTGAAAGGGGAATTTGGTGCCCTCTTGGAAACCTCCTGCTCAAGAACTCCTTGTTGAACAAACAGAGTATTCAGCAACTCTGTGAGTGTCTTTCTCCTTGACACTTCTCCTATTTCAAAACTCGAAAGAGTTCCTTCTGTGCACACTTGCTCCAACTCAATGCCCTCCTGGCAGAGTTATCTAGAATCCTCAGTGACTTTGTCTTCTTACCGAACTCAAAATAGAGTTCTCCTCAATGCATCCTGTGCATTTGCTCAATGCCCTCTTGGCAGAGTCTCACAGAATTCTCAGAAATTATGTCTTCTCTCTCGACACTTCTTCTCTCTGAATTTGAAATAGAGTCCCTCCTGTGCACTCTATGCACGCGCTCAACGCCCTCCTGGCAGAGTTTCCACAGAACCCTCATTGATTCTGTTATCCTTGTGCCTTCCCCTGCACAGTCTTACCTCCAAGGTTTTCATCAACCTTGAGGTTTCTCCTTGGGTCTAATACTTCCTCTGGTGCGCCCTCCTGGCACAGCTCTATCCAAATTCCGCAGAATTCAGAAGTGCACTCTATGCACTAGCTTACAGAACCCGCAGTGTTCTGTCATGCAACCTCTTGCATGAAGCCATAAAGAACCAGACGTAAAATCAGTAAACCCACAGATAGAAAAATCTATCTATCCCTGTAAATGCACATCTAACATACATCTACAGCATATCATAAACACATAAAGACATTCATAAAAGACACATAACCACATAGAAAACACATATGCAGGAAAAACTACTTTGTATTAACATCAATGTCTCTTTACAAATGTGTTCAAGCTCTGACTACAATAGAGTCACAACTTCTTCTCTTCTCCATGTTTTCTCTATTCTTCTCTACCTCTCTACCGACTCATCCTACATATACAAAGGATCTTTTTACAAAAGGGGGCTCCTCGAGATCTTCCCTCCATCCTCACCAACTCTCATTAATTACAATGAATTACATTGAATGGGCCATCTAATCTGAATTGGATCTAGATCCCCATCAACATGTCATCCATTAAGGCGACTCTAACTACAACATGCTCAAAGGCACGGCTTGGCTCTACCAGCCTTACAGACATTTAATACATTTGAAAATTTTGAAAAACGAGAGGGTTGCACCTCTCTCCTTCCATTGAATGCGCGCTTGATGTGTTGGCTAGCTGGCATGTAGTTGGCTTGGAGCGATGCTCCTGCATCAAAATGAGTCTTCCCTAGGGAATGATTGTCCGGATAGTTTCCTATGGAAATTACTATCTTGCACCAACCTCCAAAACGGACCATTCTTCGAAAATGATCACAACTGTGAACTTCGAAAGAATGATTGTCCGGCGAGGTGGACCATTCTACTTGACCACTAATCAGAGTGACTGCCAAGAAGAATGATTGTCCTAGACCATTCCCCCACACTGGCCACAAGGGGAATCGCTTTCTATGGTACATCAGCAATCTATCGGACCATTTTCATTACGAAAATGATTGTCTGATCTTGACCATTTTCCAAACTAGAAATGCATGTCCGTTAGAAATCTTGGGGCACTTTCCGGACTGGAAGGTGACTGCCCAACTTGGACCATTTTTTGAACTAGAAAATGGTTTCCCATAAATCAATAACATATCAATTCTCCCTCCCAACCTATGATTAATCTCTTCCTTTTTCAATAAGGAAGTTGTCTCCATGAGCCCCAGCTTGTCCCTTAAGTACACAATATTTTCATCTTTGATAGAGGATTTACTAAAATATTTGTTATCTTCTCATCTGTGGAGATATACTAGAGAACCACTTCTCCCCTCTGGACTTTATCCTGGAGAATGTAATGCTTGATCTTAATGTGCTTCGACCTATCATGGAACATCGGGTTCTCTAAAAGCTTCACATAGCTCTGATCATCACAATATATCACAGTCGAATTCAACACCTGATCAGACAGTCCAAAAACCAACTTATGGAGCCATACTGCTTCCATAAAAGCATCACAAACTGTAATATACTCTACTTCTTCACTGATGAGTGCAACAGAATTATGTTTCCTACTATCACATAACATCGTGGCAAAACTCAAACTGAAACATATCCAAGTAACACTTCTTTTGTCATCTGCACTCCTTGCCCAATCTAAATCGATAAATCCATGAACTTGTATTTCATAACTCAAACATCCCATAAGGAAAATATCTGGTTGAGTATTCTCCAAATATATTAACGAGTCAATCAATTGTCGATACAGAGAAGGGTTTATCGAATCAGAGTCTCTTATCTTCTTCAGATTTGTCATCATGGGAGTTTTCCATGGATTTTCAATACATCATCCCAGACTTCTGAAGAACCATTTCAATATACTTCCTCTGTCATAGGATGTTTTCACCACGCTTTTGTTGTACATGAGAGGCTCTGCACCAATTTTTCTTGAATCCATACAAGGTCTTCTTCCATCTGCATACAAGGGTCTCTTTCTGGTATACCTCAAAACCTTGAGGTTGCTCTGCATAAGCTTCTTCTTCAATTACTCTGTTGAGAATAACAGTCTTTATAGTCATCTAATGTAAACTCCAACCCATGGATACTGCAGAAGATATAATGGCTCAAGTAGTGGTATATATGGTTACTAGAATAAGTTGTCATATTAGTATTCTCCCTCCTACTAGGAGAACCCTTTATCCCTGAGTCTCGCCTTGTATCTAACAATGCTTAATTTCTCACATACATTGTTCTTCATCGCAACGTCCTTCCATTCCTTCTGCTTGACTGCTTCTAGTGGGTTAAAACTGGTTCAATTGGTTGTTCTAACTTTTATTTATTTCTTGGAATCTTCATGTTCTTCCTCATGTTTATATTCAATGTTGGAGTCCATGATTTTGTTTGTTGCATCTCTCTTTGCTTTCTACAAAGTGTCATAAGCTTGTTCTGGTTTCCTTTTGATTTCTGACTTCCTTCGAGTCTGACTCCTCTGAGTCTCTTTAAGTTTGTTTCTATATGTTTTGATTGCTACCCATATAGAAAGACATCTTCATGATAGCCTTCATGAAATAACCTTCTTGAGACAACAAGAACAACAATGTTTCTGATACAACATTTTTCATATGAAGGATAGTTTCTTGGTAGCATTAGTAAAATGATCTAGTCTGAGAACAAGAACAAGAAATATCTCCTAGAGCAGGTGTTAGTTCATTTTTGCAAATAGGTACAATAAGAATCTATATCAATAGTATTCATATGCAGTCGAGTATTCATTACACCTAGCAATAATAGAATCTTTCAAAGACTGCTTTCACAATTTGTGATGTAGTAACTATCACCTTTGATATACACAAATTTGAAGCTTAACAATTTAATCAAACCTGGAACCTGAAGCCTTAACTTATTATGGAGGGTTCACTTGTTCTTCCGAATGCACTGAATCCAATATTATAGCTTGGACAAGATCTCTAGTACTTTCCCTGCAAACACACTCATTTTTTTCTAGATGATATAACTTAGATAGCATATACAAGTGCATACCTTTGAAACCTTGTAGCATCGTCCAACTTATCTTCCAATCTGAAACTAGATACCATCTTGATAAGAAGAGATTAGAAACTCAATCATAATATTTAATGATTAGAACAAGCTAGAAACTCTAAAATTTCAACTTTGACCACAAAGATTAATTTGACCAAAAGTCAATTTTTGACTTTGACCAATCAACTTTTGACTTTGGCTTTGACCAAAGATTCAAACCTGACATTTTTGCTAGCTGAGAGTACCAAGAGGTGCACTAGGATAGGGCACATTAGTATGTCAAGGAATTAGGTCAAATTCTTCACCAGAAGTGCTCGAACACAAGGGTTAGGGTTTGTTGCAACTGCATAATCAGAAAACTTAGTTGCAGCTGTAACTAGTGTCATAACGAGCTTAACAAATAACTTACCAATCTATCTTCCAGTGGTTAGACTGTCAGAAGATAGCGTGGGCCCATAACCTATTAGAAATAAAGGGATATGCTCGTTTTCCCACAGACAATATAGAAATAATGTCACCCAACCATAGGCACAAAGGCCACCCCCGAGCATCTTAACCTTGATAGACAAAATAATTTCGGTAGCATACCAACAGCCAACCAAGGCTAGCACACCTTTCTCCAAGGGTAGCACACCAAGCAAGAATAACCAGAAACCAAGCAGAAATTCCAAACCATAACCAAGATGTCAGTTGCAGCAGTTGTAGCTGCAATCCCTCTCCAAACTTGTGCACCAATAGTCCTTATGCAGTTGTGAGAGTGAGAGTGGCAAATGAGCTCTAACGCCCCTTATTTATAGTCCTCCAAGTGACCTAACTGGGCCGACTTCTCTGCCTGGAGACTAATAACTCAATATTAATTATTCTCTTGAGCCAACTTGTCTTCTAGGGTTATTATCCAACGTTTTAGGGTTTCTCTTTCTTCATGGAATATTCTAGTATCGTCAAAGGTTACACATAGAGGTTAATACCTCCCGCAGCTACCATAATATCAATAGGTTTTTCCCCATGGTTTTCCCCTAAAGTTACATAAGATATTTACTTTTATATAAGGGGAAACTAAGTTCACTTTAGATATTTATTTTTACATGGGATAAATATGGTTTTTACATGGATAAACTATTTGTGTTACATAAACAAACTATTTGTTAAATAATGTGTTTTGCCCAAGACCTAAGGTGTAATATGTACATCCTTGTTTTTCTCATATATCCATAAAACTAAAAAACCAATTTGACTTTTCATTTACAAAACTCATGGGAAGTCTTCATCGTCAGAAGCTCCCATATAAGGTTTACCAAGACTTACCTCACTCCCAACAACCATACATCAGTTTAATAATATTCATGGGGAAACGTGCACCCAAGGGGGAATATATTCTTTTATTTATTAGTTAAATCTCATGGGAAGCCCATGTCGTCGGGAGTGTGAGATGGAGTGAGAATCCTAGGTCATCGTCGAAGAAGTCACTAGAGCTTACCGCCTCCTTTACCATGAGATTCGATGACCAACCTTCCAGATCATGCATTATAAGAATACTTCAATGAAGGATTATTTTAATATTATTTTTGAAAAATGTGCACCTGTGGGAATAACATTATTTAATATTTATGATTGGGAGGAAATTAACCATAAGAATCCTAGTCGTCGAACAAGTTATAGTCGGTGAATTTACCAAGACCTCCCACCCGACCAACCCTTCCAACAACAACCATGCATTATATATCCTTGAAGATTATTTTAATATTTATTGTTGAAGAACGTGCACCACCCAAATTGCAATTATTTTAATATTTAATTTTGGAAAGTGTGCAGGTATCACAAATATTATTTAAATATTAATTATAACCCCTTGGAGAGTTGTGTCATCGGAGGCTTAGCAGTGGAGTGAGCTTATCCTAAGAAAGTTATCATCATCGGAAGATTCCATGGGAGAGGTGAGTCTTTTGGAGTGGGCATGCACCAAACCTATGATGACGAAGACATATTCGTTGAACACTGACATTGGATTGTTGAAGAGTTTGGGGAATTTCATTCCCCCGACAAAGACCTGGGACTATGTCCCATTTTGGTGGGGGGGGAGAAATTTTTTATTTTCATTTATTATTTTTTATTTTTTATTTTTTATTATTATTTTTAATTAATTAATTTATAGTTTCACGTGGGTGGGGGGAATATTTTATTATTTTTGAAATTTTAGCAATTTTTATATTAGTAAGGTTAATTAGGTTATTTTAATTTCTTTATTAATTTTGTTTTTCATGTAGATTAGGGGTAATTTATTAATTTGTGTTTATTAATTGTAATTAACGTAGGTTAATTTTAATTAATTTTAACTTGTCCCTGCAGAGGATGAAGTTTTTTCTTTGGATGACATAGATTTTGAGGTTAAGCGTCTTGCAAATGGGAAAGCTAAGAACATTGAAGGCTACCAAGTTGAAATTTTTAAAATCGAAGGGTCTATCCTCATCCCTCACATACACAAGCTTTTCAATTTAGTAGTTAAGTAGGGATTCCATAAACCCTAGCCACAAAGCCTCATTGTTCCTATTTTTAAAAATGGTGATAGAAACATTCCCTCTAATTATAGGACCATTATGATTAGCCTGATGTTAGCCAAGCTATACAGAATTATTTTAGAAAAGAAGATTAGCCTATGGCTAGAGAGTCACAGTAAAAGAGCTAAAGGCCATGCTAGATTTAGGAGATATCATTCAAATGTAGACCATATTGTTACCTTTAGGATCATCGCAAAGGAGTTCTGCAATAATAAAACTAATTTTTTTTGTTGTTTTATTGACTTTAGAAAATCTTTTGACATGGTTCCCAGGAAAAACCTTTGGGATAGGTTGGAAGAGATAAACATGCCTTTCGAGTTGAGGGATGTTGCAATAAGGTTGTATGAGAAATTTATTTCCAAGTTTAAGAACTTTGAGGGTTGGTCGCAATAAATAAACTGCAATATTGGAGTCAAGCGAGGTTATCCCTTCTCCCCTACCCTTTTTGGCATTTACATTGACAACCTAGAATATCGTTTGGAACTCTCACTAGTATAGTCATCAATATTCTTCTTTATGCTGATGATATCATTCTTATGGTGAGGAGTCCCCACGATATTGGAAAGCAACCAAGAATCCTCAAGGATTTCTACTTCAATATGGGTATGATCATTAATACTAACAAGACTAAAGTCCAGAATTTGTCGGAAGAACCAGACTAAAGTCATGATCATTAAATCCAATAAGATCACTTATGATACCTTTGTATATGACAACAAGAACTTGGAGGAAGTGAATTCATAAAAATATCTTGGAATCGATATTGACCACAAGCTCAACTGGAACTATAGCAATGAGAAAAGGATAAGTGGAGGATGGAAAGCTTATTATGGGCTTGAAAACAATTGTAAATGAGTCAATCTTTGGATATGGGATAAGAAGAAACTCCCATTTGAGACTCTGGTTATGCTTCTTATTCTTTAAGGATGCGAAGTTTGGGGATGCAGTATCTCTCGAGAATCTTGGAGAAGGATAGAGCAAATCTAAAATAATTTTATAACCTATAATCTCAAAATTAAAGGAAATACGCCCTATCCTATTTTCCTCTTAGAGGCGAGCCTTTCCCCCATTGAGAGCACGACTATGACTAGATACCTAATGTATAAGAACAAGTAAAACAACATGGAAGACAAAAGGCTTCCTAAAATTGCTTCAAAATCCACCCATACCAACCTTCGACTCAAGTAGGGATGGCATAAATATGCCCAGTCTTGGCTCAGTCGTTGGGGATTCATGGAAGAGACCATTTTGCAAAATCATAAAATATTATTAAATCACAATTTAAGGAGAAAATGTGGCGTGATAAAGAGTTAGAAGAAAAAATAAAATTAAGGTATTATAAGGAGGTAATCAACCCTAATCTAGAATATCAAAATTATCTCTCTATTTTGACAAGTGTAAATAAAAAAATAAGCATTGCTAAGATAAGAACAGATTCTCATGAGCTCCATAGTGAAACTAGGCACTAGTCAATTCTTAAAACTCCATGGGATGAAAGAGTGTGTCACCTTTGTGACACTAAGAGTGATCAAAATCTGGATCAGGGGATCAAATTTTGCTCAAATTTCAAAGTGTTCGGATTGTGATGAAAACGATGCCATTGCGTCCGTCTCGTCTTCCTGATTCTGGCGGTATATTTACTTTCGCAAACGGAGTCTGTATGGAGAAGTTATCGTGATCTGTTCGTCAAGGCAAACAGGCAAAAATTTGATGCTGACTGTACCTATCCGTACAGTCCGTACAGGACACGTGGCAGAGGCCGTACAGCTGACGTGGTGACCGTACGGTGAAGTGGCACCTGTTGACGTGGTAGTTGACGTGGAAAGCATTTAATGGTTGACAGTTGGGCGAATCAAGTTTTGACACGTGACATCATTTGGACGAATGGATGGGTGCCACGTGGCCCAATCAAGGGCTGCCACGTGGCACCCGTTTAATGTCTATTGGTTCATTGTTTGGTTTAATAAAAATTTTGTGGGTCCATGGGGTTCGACCCCCGGACCTCTACCCACCATCCAAAGCTTTAACAAAGTCCATTCCACCAACGCGTCGCGCCATGGTTCTTATTAACCATGTGACCAAACATATATTTAAGTTTGAGTTATGTTTTAAATAGAAAGGGGGGTCGGGTCGGGGCTTAGCCCCGACCCACAGTCCTATGGTGTCTATACATATGACTATACCTGTTTTCTTATTGCACGGGACTTGTGTTTTAAACCCGTGGTTTCATTGCATATATATATATGACCACAAATATATTACCCATTGTGTAATGCGCGAGGGTTTGAAACATTAACCCGACCGTTGGTTCTATTATATTATGTGTGACCTCCGTTCAATGGCGCGCGGTTGTTTGGTGCGTGGGGTTGGTATAACCCACGGTTCTTTTATATGTAATACATGTGACCCCGAGTTGGAGCGCGGGAGTCGGTTGGCACGGTTTTAAAACCGTTAGCCCTTTTTGCCAAAGCCCGAGGTTTTATGCCTTCATGTGCCCAAGTGCTAGGCGGTTAGGGGATGGAGGCGCCCTAACCGTTCTACGGTTTGCACCATTGGCGCGGTTGCGCCCGGTGCCAGGTTTTAACGTGCGTTTTGGAGCGTGTTCTTGGTTCATGCACACAGAGGTGCGTTTTGTAGAGCCAGTTCCAGCAAAGTTGAAGGAGGAAGATGGAGGAGGCCTAACTTCTTCATCGTTTGACCGTTCGAGGTGCCGTAAAAGCCCAGCCAGGGGTTTTTGGACGTGCTGGATCCATTGGTGATGTTTTCAAGGCCATTTGAAGACTTCTTTTGCAATATTTTCACCATTGAATTTTCAGCAAGCTCTAGGGAGCTTGAAGCCCTCATTGATGGAGGACATGGTTTGGTGAGCCTATATTTGTTTTCTGTGATTGAATAATCATTTTTGGCTAATTGATATGCTCTGAACACATTGGGACAGGTTTTAGAGGCTGTTGAGGACTTTTATAGGTGTTTTTGCCAAAGAGAATCTCAGGGAA
>SNQJ01S0002562.1:132282-187547 GCA_010110895.2 Picea sitchensis
CCTTCTATTTTCAGATCAAAGAGGGTTGAAGATGAAAATAACATTCTCTTAGATTGTCTAGCCTATTCCCAGATCAAATCTCAATTTCATAATTTTGTTACACTACCAACCTTCCTTGCCTTTTAACTCAACAAAACTATGGTGATCTTGAAAAGCTTCTCTTAATTCTTTTTTAGCACAGAAAAAAAAATTCTAAAGAATTGCAAGTAATCCCTTTCCCTTTTAAGGTCTGATAGACCAATTCGGTCTCAGTGGACGTTAATAATCATCATCATCATTTTCCTAATTTTTAGGAGGAAAATTAGCCAAAATTATATTGCAAGCCCTAGATCTTGTGCCTACCTTAGGTCCTAATTCAAATTATCTATAGGGTATAAAACCATTTAAACCACCAAGTGTTGTATTCTCTTAAGCATGTGGGATTTTTATTTGCGGGTTAAACATTTGCGAGTTAAGGGTCAACAACCTAGATTCACCCATAGACATGATTAAGGGTTGTTGAGCATCTTTTTTCAAACGAGAATAACTTGGGCTACAGGTGTCAGAATTGAGTCCATGATACCTTGTTGGAAAGGTATCAGACTGAAGAATGCAGTGACAGAGGTATTCAAGCTAGAAAAGTGACATATAATGTGACATATATATATATATATATATATATATATATATATATCAGACCATGAATTTTGGGGGGAAATGGACTCGGTAAACTTCAAGCAGCCATATCCGGGGCTACGGGAAATGAAATAAAGTTCGAGATAGCTCACCAGAAAGATGATAGAGATAAGAACAATATGACATAGCAAATGTTGGAATTTTGAGAGAATAAATTCCCCAAAAATGCAGAACATAGAAGAGGCATGAATTTAATTGAAGAGCGGGTTGTGCAAAGTTCAATTAGCCGCAACTCAAGCTATAGGAAATGAAAAATGGACTAGAAAGAGAAATATTGAAATATGAGACAAAGGAGAAGAACCCAAAATTATCTTAGTCATCAGAAAAACAACAGAAACGCCTAGAAACCTCATAAGGAATAGAAGAAGACACCAACAAGTGGAGTCAATAACATTTTTAGGTGAATATCATTTGTAAACTACCTGAGGGTGACAATAACCACTCAAGAGTCTCTCCATATTCTGTTTGTAACTCCCACATATTTAGTTTTGAAAATGTGAAATGATTTTGAAATGTAAAATGCCGAAACTAAAGGGAAAACGAAATCAACAACCACGAGAGTTGAAGAGTCCCTCTTGTTTTATAAATAAGATCTCATTGAATGTAAGGCAGTACTTTTTCCCTTTGTAAATGAAAGATGGTACTACTACTTCTAAATGAATGAAGAGAAAGAGATATTCTAGGAACCTATTATTTTGGTAGATGTATATGACACGTTTCTTTGTACATTTATCTTTTGCCTGAGTAGTATGGAATTATGTTGTATGAACTATTTCTACACTTTATTCTTGATGCTCATGTTGTCATATGTTTCCTTATGAGTATGGAAATGATGTTATGAATGCATTTTACAAATAATTGTTGATGTATTTGTTGCATTATTGTTATCACCTACCATTGACATACAAGAACTATTTATGGTTCTAGCGGTATTATCTTTCACCATGATCATCTTCTAGTTTTTCTCCTGGGATAGGTTAGCAGTAGTTAGCTTAGATTAGTTTGATTTCAATTTATATTAGACTTTAGAATTAATTAGAAATCTTTGGGGGATAGTTCCCTGTCTTTCCCCCTTTTTTTTTCTTCTTGTAATTATAAGCAACAACCATGCCCACATATTGGTCGGAAATGCTACACCAAATGAGAGTAGGTCTAATCAAGACTTGTCATTGGGTGTTCTCCCTTACATGTTTGACTGGCCATTTGGACTCATCAACATGACCAATTGGGCCCCCTCATAATAGGAGTGTCGGACACTTTGGATTTCAGTTATTCAAGTGCATGTTGGTTGTGTTAGCGATCAAAAACGCATTGGCATTTTGATAAGTGTTTCCATCACTCTTCAAAATAATTTATCGTTTTCTTCAGTCTCTTTGCCAATATCTTAACCTCCATAGTGTTCATCAAGCTCTTGCTTGATTACTTTGCTCAAAAATCCTTTGTATTTACGCCTTTGGACCTGCAATACAAGATACAAACATCATGTCATTCCATTGATTTTATGTCTTTATTACTTTGATCAAATTCCCTAAAGAAAAAGTGATGTGTTCTTTAAGTGAGTTAACCCTAGGATTATGTTATACACTATCCTAAGTTTGATCCTATTATCGAAACTAGTGTATGGGCCAAAGTCTAGAGTCGATGCCACTTCCTAAGTCATCACACTACTTACCTAATACATAAGACAAAGATCATAAGTCATCATTAAGATCAGGTCATATGAGCAGGTTCAAGCCAAGCCTCGCATATTTTAAGCTAATCTTAATATTTTCAAGCATTTACATATACTAAATCTAGATTCAAGTCCACTTTTCAAAGCAAACGAATAGACATACACATGTCTAATTCTCTTTCTAAGCCATAGAGCAGTTACAAGTCTACATAGAAACACCGAGTCCAGATGCCCGATTTTGCAGGCAGAGAATGTGCACGCAGCAGATTTGGTGAAGTATAGTTGCGTTCTGGATAGTTTGACAGGTAAAAAGACAACAGGTTGCCTGAAATGTCAAGAAGATTGTGTTATCTGCCAAAATTATGGGAATTGATGGCACCATAACCTTGAATGCCAAATTATTCAATTGTTGAATAAATGGTAGTTGTATCTGACCTTCTTCGTGAAAACCTTCCTCGTGATCGAGATCATGTTCCTACTACTAGCCCTGTGGGTCATCTTTCTCAGGGGTCAGGCATTCCACATAGAGATATATTTTCTCGAAAGAATGCCTCAGTAATACAAGGAGCTAGATTTCCTGAGTTCAGGTGGTAGTCTTGACTATTATTCAAATGGACCTTCTTTGGTTTCTATGATGCATGAAACTGAGCCTAACTTGAGACAAAGAGCGCATCCACAGGAGGAAATCACATTTCGGCTGTTATGCTCCAATGATAAGGTTGGAGGCATCATAGGAAAGTCTAGTACTATAATTCAAGCACTTCATAGGGATACAGGTGTTGATATCAAGATTGTTGATTCTGTTCCTGAGGAAGATGAACGTGTTGTCATCATTTCAGCATCTGCGCTCCTAGAAGGTAGACTTTCTCCTGCACATAATGCCCTTCTTCATGTGTACAATCGCGTTGTTGCTTCTGGACCTGAGAAAGATAAATCTACAACAGCAAGACTCCTTGTCCCCTCAAACCAGATTGGGTGTTTGCTTGGAAAGGGTGGCATAATTATTGTTGGGATGAGAAAGTTAACTGGATCAAATATTCAGATTTTTGGCAAGGACCAATTGCCAAAATGTGCATCCCAAAATGATGAAGTTGTGCATGTAACTGGTGAACAGGGGGCAGTTCAAGAAGCACTTGTACAGATATCAACAAGGCTGCAAAACAATCTATTTCTAGAAAAACCTGTTTCAGTTGGTGGTGTTGGTATTTACCCTGAACACATGCCTCCAGTTCCTGGTCCAATGACACCATACAGGGGAAGGCCTGAACCTGGCTCACCTCCTGGAATGTATCCTCATTTGGGAGGACCCCTACAGGACATTGATCAAGGAGGGCGGCTACCTCACAATGCTGATCGTTTAGGATTCCCTCCCAACATGCATCATCCTAGAGGAGTGCATCACAACATTGACCAACCACCATCACCAGGTCCATGGGCAGTGCAAGGAATGGGTGTTGGCAGTGCAAGGAGCATGATTGACTATGGAAGAGGATTTCCACAAAGAGGAAGCCTAGGAAGTGGAAGTCAATCAGTTGTTGTAACAAATACAACTGTAGAGGTTGTTGTACCAGAACATGTCATTGGCTCTATATATGGGGAGAATAGCAACAACTTAACTCAGATTCGACAGATTTCTGGAGCAAAAGTTATAATTCATGACCCTAGACCTGGGGCAACTGAAGGCCTTGTTGTAATATCAGGAACACCCGAACAAAATCATGCTGCTCAAAGCCTTCTTCAAGCTTTCATTATGAGTGGCCAGTCATCACCATGATTACCTTTGGCTTTTGAAGACGAAGACCAAGAAGCTTGGAGTAGGAGAGCCAAAAACTTTGTAGATTTGTGACCAACACTTCTAAAAAACATTTGAGGATTCTAAATAGCAACTACATTCAAACATTGCAGATTTAGCAGTTGATCAATGGAAGTCAATTCTATTCTAATTTCTTGTGGGTGGGGGCTTTAACAACTGGTGATCAACACAATAACTTATATGACATTCAATGCATGTGGTATGAGCTAGTTTCTGGTGATAGTTACTTCAGACAAGGTTCTCTTGGTCGAGCTTTAAAAAATTACTTGGCAGTGGAGAAACATTATGCTGATATGACTAAGGATCAATTCGACTCACTCTTATTGCTTACGGAAGATGACCCTTCGTGCATATGTAAAGATGTTGAAGTTTCAGGACTTTATGGTGAAGCATAATTTTTCATCTATTAAAGATTTCCGTGGGATATCTCTACAATATTTCACAACCCATACAGATTTGGTTCGCTGTCAGCAAGAAGCTATTCAGCAAAGGAAAGCTATTCAAAAATCTATCCAAAGACAGATCTTTCACCAGCGCAAAAGGCAAAATTGTAACTAGTTAGCTGATGAAAAGCAAAGCTTTCACCAGCTAACTAGCAGATCATAAGGCGAAATAGCTGGTGAAACCTGAGATGGCCAGAAAAAGAGTAAATTTTGCCCAGATCAAAGTTTTATTATCTTACAGAGCACGAAGATGATTTATAAGTCAAAGTTATAATTAAGAGAATCTGCTTCAAAGTGTTGTTCCAGTTTTTGAGGTGCCAGCAAGATGAAAGAGATAAAGTTTGTTACCTATTTATGGCAAGAATGACCTGTCTTTCCATGTGGCATTTTTTTGACCTTATCTTTCAGCCTTTGAAGATTTTCTACCTTGTCATCACATTGAAGGAGGTTTAATACTTTTGCAGTTGTCGAAGACTTCAGTTTAGATATGGTTTGATTTCCTTTAATAAAGGATCTGTTCCTTTAGAGTTTACAATTAGTTTTATGTTATGCTATTTTTAGTATCCTAGATCCCTTTTCATAGGATTTGATCTGTACATTGTAAGGTTATAAAGCTAAAGACAATAGATACACCAAGGGGGTTCAATCAGGGAGACATTTTTTGGCTATTGTACTAGACTCTTTATTGATAATAGAATCACAGTCCTCTTTTGTTTTCAATGACAGATTTTCTCATATTTTCATCATTATGTGCTTTATTTTAGTTTGGCTCAGCTTCTAAGAACTGTTATCTTCTTATTAAGCTCATGAACTTGAACTAAATGTTTTCTTGCTATCTTGTATGAACCTGCACATTGTTGTATTTGGTTATCTAGACTAGTATTCTTCATCTCCTATTCAAACTTTGTTGTCTGATCATTGAGTTCTAAAAGCACTGTCTCATTCGAATGCACAAAGTGGTCCTTTTCATTAGCTATTGAGTTATTCTATTGTTCCAAGCATACAAAATCTACCATATTCTTAAGTTACCAAGCATCTTTGGCCTACAACCCCAAAGAGTTTCTTGGAGTGATAACAGGTTGCTTTCTATTCACAAAAACTCAGAATTTTTGATAAGCAAAGCAAATTATGGACAAGCAATACATAAGAAATTTTCAATAAAGAAACGATAGTAACCAACATATCCTAAGAAAGTTCATACTTCTTTTTGCGAAGGCGGAGTCAAGAAGTTTAATTTACCTTTATTTTTTTTGGATCCACTTGGATGCCTTTATCTAACATGCAGTGCCCCAATATAATGCCATCAGTTAACATCATTGTGTATTTATCATTGTTGAGGGAAACGTTTGATTCTTTACACCTTATTAATGTTTTCTCTAAATTTTCCAATGCCTCATCAAATTCATTGTCATATGTCGTGAATTCATCCATATATATTTCCACACAATCGTGAATTAAATTAGAGAATATACCAATTACAGCTCTTTGAAAGGTGGCACGAGCATTACATAACCTGAAAGGAAAAACACAATAGGAAATTGTCCTCCATGGATAGCTAAACATTTTTTTTTCTTGATCCTCATGCGCAACCTAGATTTGGTTATACCTATTGAATCCATCGAGGAAAGAAAGGTATTTCTTCTCTGCTAACATATCCAAGACCTGGTCAATAAATACAAGTGGGAAATGTTCCTTATTTGTTGCTTTGTTGAGTTCTCAATGGTCGACACATCCTCCATTTACCATTATCCTTTGGCACACTGACGAGAGGGGAGACCCATTGGCTTTTAGAAATTGGATAGATAAATTTGGCTACGAACAATTATGTAGCTCTTACGTAACTATGTCCCTCAGCGTTTGATTCCTTTGGCATTGGGGCTAGCAGATGGGTCTTGGTCCTTCTTGAATGTATATATGGTGTGTACACAGGTTAGGATGGATTCCCTTCATGTCAGAGTATTCCCAAGAAAAGGCATCGTTGTGCTTTGTGGCACTTTAACTAGTCTCTCTTTTTGTTTTTCATTCAGTCCCTGATTTATATTTAAGGTTTTCCCAAGATAACTTTCAATGGTTTTTGTGCTGGACCCTTGGTATTTTTTAGCTGAGGATTGGTGTTCTAAAGGTGAGATGCTTGTTGAGGCAAGAGAAACCTATGTTTATGGGTGCATAACATGATTAAGAACATGTGAGTTGGTTGAGGAAGAAGAAGAGGATATGAAATCATTGATTTCCTCATCCTTTGTTTTATCTTTCGTGGCTAAGTATTGATATATAGAGAGGACTTGATGATCTTGTCTTTCTTCATTGTTGTCTTCTTTTTCATCCCAGAGTGATGTTTGAAAATATATGTTGGGTTTGGCAGGAGGATACATGGTTAATTGTTTTGTAGAGGTCCTGTGGGAAATGGTCATGTTTCCTGACCTACAACTGATGTAAGCATCAGTTATGGTGAGTCAAGGCCTTGCCAAGATTAAAGGATACCCTCCCAAAGAGGTTTTAGGTTGTAGGATCGTAAAATCGGTAGGATACTCCCATGAATCTATGGAGATCACTACGTCTTCCATGATGCCTTTTGGTTTGATAGTTTATATGTCAGCAAGTTGGAGTACAGTTGGGGTTTCCTTAACGCTGGTGAGTCCTGAGGCTTCCATGGTCTCACACTTCATAAAATTAATGGTAGCACAAAGGCCAATTAATGTGTTTCTAATGAGTGTATTATTAATATGCACATTAACTATCGAGCTACCAGGGATCAGAGTATTTGGCCATGAAAACTCCCCCCGTCATTAAGTCTGGTAGTTTACCCATAATATAGACAGCTTAAGGATCCTTTATTTCTCTTCTAGGTTTCCTTAAACAAAGTTCTTGTACCAATTTAAAATATATAGGTACATATTTGATGGCTTGGAACAACAATATTTTAACACACACTCTCTTGAGTTCCCCCAAGAAGTCAAAATCGAGTTGAGTAAGAGGTTTCTCTAGGTTTAATCTTTCTATATAGAGTGGTTTTTTAAGTTAAGGGTGGGCATGATCGAATTTCAAAGGTTCATGAGATTGTTCATGTTCTGGTTCTTTATTCAAGACATCCTCATTCAAATATTCGATGCGAACAAGAGTTTGGTGCATGGTTAATTTCTTCCCAGATCGAAGATGGATATCATGGTAGTCGGTGAAGAGATGGAATAAGTGGGGTAGGTGGCAAGTCTGGTAGCTTGTTTTTGTTGGTCTAGCCTCCCATTATTAGGGTTAGGGATAGGTTGTAAAGGAAATTATGGTTGAGGAGGGGTTTATGTGGATGCTTGAATCTATGGAGGGGGGAGAAGTTGCATGGGTGGATATGTTATGGCTTGTTGAGGGCCTCCTAAAGTGGGATTTCTCCACCCCTATTGCCATCACTGGATTGGAGGAGGAGGAACCACCCATTGTTGTGTTGGAAGAAACCATCGCTAATAAGTATATTGCATGGAAGGGTTAGTCCAATATGAATTAAAATACTGAGATTGGTCTTGAACCATACCTTGAGGTTTGGGTTTCCATGGTCATTTCTAAAAAACAAAGCATAGTTTCTATGATTCATTAGCTTTCTAGTATACAACTTTCAATCCTGGTATGGATGGATAGTTGCTATTAGCATGGTGGTATTCACTACATATTCCAAAAACCTTGATTTTATCGAATGGACATTCCTTCAACCAGTTTTTTCTTCTTCATTTTGGACAAAACATAGACAAAGAAAGCTCTACTTCCTCCCTCTTTTTCTTCATTTGCAATGTGTCCAACTGGGAGCTTAAAGAACTAAATATATTAGCCTTGAAATATTCTAACATGTTCCCAATTTCTTCTCTTGTAACTCCACTCCCAACAGTCTTGTCATTTTTTGTTAATATATCTCTTGGTCCTTTGCCCATTTTTGAAGTACCTATGGAATATTTGCGACAAAATTCCAAGATGACATCGTAAAATTGTTGGGAGATATCTCATCTTCCCATCAAGTTGACAAGTTCAATGAAGTCATCTCGGATTCCTCTCAAGAATAATACATGTCATGTATTTGGAGCCAAATCTCCTTACCTTGCCCTCTACAAATTATAGTTGAATCTTTTGACACAAACCTCAAGATTCTCATCTTCTTTTTGTGTCATTCTAAATATTTCCTCCCTCCTTCCTTTGTATTTACAATAATCTTGGTACTTTTCCAGGAACCTGTGTGTCATATGGTCCCATGTGAGGATGTTGTCCCTACCAAGGCCCATGAACCAGTTTAGTGTAGTGTTCTTGAGTGTGGCAAGAAATTTTTTTGATTTATGGGCATCTGACACATAATCATAACTTATGCAAAGCACGTCAAATTCAAAGAGGAAGGTGTTGCGGTATTCTTTGGATAGGCCATGAAAATTCGGCAAGGTTGAGTGAGGGATATTATTCATTTTGATCTCCTCGATTGATCCTCTAATTGGAAATCCGAAGGTAGAGGTTTCTTCTTTGATAGTTTCATTTGTCATCTCCCTCTAAGGGTTGTCTTCTGCTCTAAAGGTGCTTATGAACTCCCCAGAGTGATACTATTCCTTGATCAGATCTTCTGAAGATGGAACCTATATTTGCAAAGAACTCTATACAATCTCAAATTCTTGAGTGAGGTCTCGGGTCTCTTTTTGGCAAGAAAACTTGTTGTAGGTGAAAAATATTTCGTTTGATTGAGCTTGTAATATCCCCAAGGACGAGCCCCAGTTGTATTTATGAATTGTAAACATGTTTTGTAGGCTGGTGAGTTGAGTGTTGATAAGCTGGTGGGCTTATGTGTTTATTAGGCCGGAGAGCGTAAGTGTTAAAGGCCAGCATCCTATTTTTGTATATGTAATTATGAAGAACATTAATAAAGATTAAACATCGTTGCATGCAGACTGGCCACGAAGAAAGAGTGATGGGGGACTAATCTTCCACAGGGTGGGTAAGAGAAAGGAGGTTGAAAGGTTGGAAAGAGGGGATAATATTAGGGGCTTAAGTCCTTGAGAATAATAATTTATTATTATTCCAAAGCTATGTGAAAGACATGTTTTTATCCTAAGTCCTGGGAGAGGAAACGTGTGCAAAAGGGAACGCATACAGCTCCAGGAAGTCAAGTGTCGACCTGGGCGCATGCAGTTAAAAGCTGAAGCATCAGCTGTGTTGGGGGTTTCGTTGGTCATTCTTCCATCCTCCGCCATTCCCGATTCCCGTGAATTTCGTCTAGCCTCTGCGTTTTGACCTCTTCATAACCATGCACCTCTGAAAACCAGAACTGTGAATCCAACCTCTATCATCCTTGAACCCAGCATATCCTCTCTTGCAGAGTCGAGTTCGTACCTTGACCATTTGGGTCATTGCCTTATGTTTTCCTGAGTTGTTTTGACTAGTTACCGTTGTTGTCACCCGTACCTTGCTAGAACTAAGTCGAAAGTGATTGAAGAAGAGGTTTGTCAGGCCCATGGTAGAAGAGGAAGGTTTTCAGGCCTGTGAGCAACTCTCTCCAGGTGAGAGAGTTTGTTGGGAAGTAGTTTTCTCCCAGAGAGAGTCCAGCACCAGCTACGGAGCTCTGAAAATTCTTGATCTAGCCTATTGTTGAGACCCTGAGAGGGAGGTGAAGCAGTCGATGGACTATGTGACAGTGACGGTGTATGATCCCGGGTGGAACATACATGTGGGGAATGAGAGTCCGTGAGTAATGGGCGTAAGAAGGCTCCTGGAGATAATCCTTCCGGTTGCACTGTGCAGTTTTCCTGTAACCTCAGGCTAGTCTAGGATTCCCTTGCCCTGGGTGGAGCTTAGTCCCAGCTTGGGGGTGACCCACTATTGAGCGTGACGAGCAGCGCGGTCTAAGGATGGGAGTTTCATGGAAGGTCTGTACATAGTTGGTGGAGTTACTCCAATTTAAAAGATAAGTATCATTTATGTGCTTAATTTATATGGTATGCATGTCTATGATGCTTTAATGTTATCATGTATTACGTTGCGTATATGAATTATTGCTAGCTCCATTCCTTCTGCATGGTAGGTAATTATGTGACTACGGTGTTATGTGTTTTGAATTCATTAAAATTCATATATTATATAAGTGTATATTTCACGTAGTAGCATTACCCAGCCTGTGGATGGTCGGGGATGTTACAATTTGGTATCAGAGCATGGTTACAACACTGAGCCTGAATGGGCCGGATAAGTGGTCATTGGACTCAAGGTTCAAGAGGAAATTGTGTCTGGAGGAACCAATTTTTGACCTCAAAAACATTCCTGAGTGTCGAAAGGATTACCTTGGCCGTGTTAAGAAGATCAGGAGGAGAAGCGTATTGTAAAACCACGACAAAAGTGGTGTTGGACTGCAGAGTAATGTAAACCGTAGGATCTATTTGGAAGAAAAGAAAACCCTTACGACCGTCAGATCTGGAGAAAGCGCAGAAGGGTTAACCTAGAAGACCTTCAGACTTTGCGATGTCAGTGAAGCTTGATGCAAATATAAGAGAAATCCTGAAGCTCGAAGCTCCGAAGTTCTGAAGTGGATCTACACTGTAGATCTGGTGAGAATCCTTACCATTAAATCTCACGGCAGATCGTAATTTCAGAGTTCAACGATCGGGAGAAGTGGGATGTGTTGATGCACAAACTTCTAAAACCCAAAGTCCTGAAACAAAAGAGAAAACGTGGCGAGGCAAGAGGACATCGCCAGCGGTGACGTAGAAGTTCCTAGGCATGTCATGTGCCACCACCTTAGCTGGTGACAATTGTACTATGTGGGCCCTGAGGTTAAATAACATAGTTGAAGGTCGGTGAACCCACGTTGGTGTTGATCACAATACGTCAAGATCGACGGCCATGAGGCATTGCGGGGACCCAAGTTACATGGAATTTAATTATCGAAGGAGGTCCCACAATCCAAACCACGATTTCACCAAGGGGTTACGTGTCAGTGTCAGAAGAATTGCGAGATGAAATACAGGTTACTACAAACCATCGTTGCATGCCCCCGCAATTGAAAAACGTTAAGTGGTGTGACGTAATGACATCACCAAAGGTGACATGGAAGGGTTCAGATATTAATGGTCAGATGTGCGGATGTGAAATCCTCCGAAGCTCCGAAGATCTGAAGTCCCAGAACTCAGACACCTGAGGTTCCATAGTAAGTGTCAGTCGTCGGATGCTGAGTAGACGTGGATGGTTGATCCACCCTACTTCACGAGTTCAGTAATCTGGAACTCTGAGATATTGTTGTGTGGTGATTTGAAATCTTCCAAAGTCGAAGGCCCAAGTAAGCACTTATTGATCTAGTGCTTGGTCACGACCCATGGTCGCGTGGGTTGGGGACTGAGAGAAAGGGGCTAGTGACCGAAAACTTCATAGAGCAGAGCCCCGAAAGAAAATGGAGTTTGAAAGTTTTCTTGAATCATATTGGTTTATGAATACTATGAAAAATTTTAAGGACTAATGGCCTGACAAACTTTGGTTGACTGGACATTGTGTTTGCAGAGTTTAACGAGTGTCAAAACCAAACTGAATTTCCATTGAGTGCAGAGAAATGGAGGAGGCACATAATGCTTCCAGTTCAGAGAATGAAGTAAAATGGATGGATGTCCATTTGGGAGTTGAAGGATCGAACTCCAATGGGCATGGAGAAGAGATAGATAAGGAATGGAACATAATGAAAATCATTGAACGATTGCAGAAAGATGCCCAGACTCACTGAGCAGATAACAGAAAGATCATGAAAGCCAGGGATCAACAAGGAAAATTCAACTTAAAGTTGATGCAGAGTCTGGAAAAAATCGAAAAGAAGTTGAATAAGGAGAGTGACTCAAGAAAAACAGGGAGTCGCAAGACCCCTGAGAAGAAAAGAATATCGATAAGCATTAGCAGGCATCATCTTCACATTCCGAAACATTCCAATAAGGAGGCACGCAGTAGCTCAAGCCCATCTCCTACCAGAAAACATAGGAGATATGGAGTGGATGAATTGAAGGGAGAAATGAACAATATTAAGCCTCCTATGTTTGATGGAGAACATAAGAAAGAGGAAGATGTCAAGACATGGTTTCTTGGCATGAGGAAATACTTCCAACTACAGAATTATTCCTCTCATGCAGAAGGAAGAATTGTGATGTATCAACTGAAAGGAAAAGCATCCATGTGGTGGGATCAACTTGTGAAGGTGAAGCACATTAGAGAGAAAGATATCACTTGGAAAGAATTCAAGACATATTTCAAGAAGAAATACTTGACTAAGAGATATTATGACAGAAAAATGAAAGAGTTCTTTGAACTCAAGCTTGGTAGCATGACCATTGATGAATATGAGCGAAGGTTTTTGGAATTAATGAAATATGTTTCGTTCATCAAAGATGATACTGTCAAGATTCAAAGGTATCTTAGTGGACTTCCACCTTCCATCGGTGACAAGATCCAGTATGATGACCCTAAGACTATGAAAGAAACTATAAGAAGAGCAAAATGCTTATATGAGAAGCAAAGAGAAAACCCTACTTTTCGGAATGCTTGGGATGACCAGAAGAAGTTTAAGAAAGAGCAGAGGCAAAAGGGAAACAAACCTCGCTTTTTCATAAACAATCCTCAAGGAAAGCCATCGTTTATAGGGCCAGGAATGGCTAACGTAGGGGGACAAAGGCCAAGGCAGACGCCCATTCAGTGTTGGGGCTGTCAGGGGAACCACAAGTACAAAGATTGTCCCCACAAAAATGGCAAAGTGAGAGTTGTCCATAATGTTCAGCAAGCTGAAACAATGGAGGACATGGGCAGTATAATACCCAGGATCTACGCAGCCCTGGACAACAAGCAAGAAGAATATCAGTCGCACATGATTGAATTTGAAGGTATGATCAATAACCATCCCTTTACTATTTTAATTGATTTAGGGGCTAGTCATAGTTATATAGACCCTAGGATGGTGGAAAGTTTGCAATTTCCAAGAAGAAAGCATGGAAAATCTTGGTTAGTGTAGCTGACTACTGGATCCAAGAGAAAGGTTGTTGAGTTGGTTAAGTAATGTCCAGTGGACATGAATGGAATGAGCACAAGGGATGAATTGAACATCTTACCTTTGGGTTCCTATGAATGTCTAATTGGGATGGATTGGTTGGACCAGCACCACGCCATCTTAGACTATCGTAAAAAGGAATTCACTTGCCTGGATGAGGAAGGAAACCCAAGGAAAGTGCAGGGAGTTCCAATGGCAGTTACTGTCAGATAAATATCAACAATGCAGCTGAAGAAGTGCTACAGGAAAGGTTGTCAATTATTTTCATCCCATGTGGAGGAAACACCTAAGGATAAGGTGTCAAATATTAAAGATCATGAGGTACTAAAAGAGTTTGAAGATGTATTCCAAGAGGTACCCGGACTACCCCCGAAGAGAGATATTGACTTCTCTGTAAACTTGATGCCTGGAGGAACTCCAGTGTCGAAAGCTCCTTACAGAATGAGTACACCAGAGCTGAAAGAACTGCAGTTGTGGCTTGAAGAGATTCTAAATAAGGGGTATATATGCCCAAGTGTGTCACCTTGGGGTGCCTCGGTCCTATTCGTAAAGAAGAAGGATGGGACATTGAGATTGTGTATCGATTTCAGAAAATTGAACAAAGTGACTATTAATAACAAGTATCCTCTGCCGAGGATCGATGATCTCTTTGACCAATTGAAGGATGCTAAGATATTTTCAAAAATAGATCTTAGATTAGGATATCACCAGGTAAGAATAAAGGATGAAGACATCAACAAGACCACCTTCATAACAAGGTATGGTCATTATGAATTCACAGTGTTTCCATTTGGGTTGTCGAATGCGCCCATTGTCTTTATGTGCCTAATGAATGGTTCATTCAGGGACTATCTAGACAAGTTTGTCATAGTCTTTTTGGATGACATCCTAGTGTATTCTAAGTCGGAGGAAGAGCATGAAAAACATCTGAGGATGGTGTTGCAAGTGTTAAGAGAGAACTAGTTGTATGCCAAACTGAGCAAGTGCTCATTTTATCAAAAGCAGATCCATTACTTGGGGCATAACATTTCAGAGGATGGGATAGTCATGGATCCTGAGAAGATTGAGGCCATCAGAGAATGGTCAGTGCCAAAGAATGTGTCGGAATTCATATCCTTTATGGGTCTAGCTAGCTATTATAGAAGGTTCATTGCGGGGTTCTCAAGGATAGCTCACCCCATTACTTCCTTGCAAAGGAAGGAGAAGAAGTTTTAGTGGATAGAAGAATGTGAGAGAAGCTTCCAGTGATTGAAGCAGTTGTTAACCAGTGCTCCAATCCTGAAGATTGCGGATCCGAATGAAGATTTTGTAGTGTGCATAGATGCATGCAAAGAAGGACTGGGATGAGTCCTCAACCAGAATGGATTTGTAATATGTTATGAGTCCAGTAAATTGAAAGAGCATGAAAAGAACTATGCAACTCTTGATTTGGAGTTGGCAGCTATTGTTCACGCTCTAAAGAAATGGAGGCATTACCTCATGAGAAGGATGTTTGAACTGAGAACAAACCTTAACGGTCTGAGGTATTTGTTTGATCAACCAACCTTGAATGCTAGCCAGAGTAGGCAGTTAGAATTCCTTTGTGAGTACGACTTTGATATCAAGCATATCAAAGGAAAAGAAAACAAAGTGGATGATGCACTCATCAGGAGAGTGCATGAATTACATGCTACAGCCATTAGCATGTACCAAACTGACATTAACGACAGAATTTTGGAAGCTGAAAATGCAGATTTGCAATACATGGAGTTTGTAGCAAAGCTACAGCAAGGTGAGATGCCACAGAAAGTGGAATATTATAAGTTGGGAGTTGATGGAACACTCTTGTACAAAAACAGAGCTTAGGTACCTAATGTCCAGGAATTGAAACTTATGATTTTGAAAGAAATGCATAATGTGCTTATGTTGGGCAGCCTGGATATCAAAACATTGTGGCATCAGTCAAGAGACATTACTTTTGGCCAGGTATGAAGAAAGAGATTGTTGAATACATTGCCAGATGTATGGAGTGTCAGAAGGTTAAAGTTGAGCACAGGCACCCAGCAGGGTTGCTACAGCCTTTACCCATTCCTGAGTGGAAGTGGGAGGTAGTGACCATGGATTTCATCACAGGATGGCCCAGATCAGGAAAGCAACATGATTCAATCATGGTGGTGGTGGATAACCTTATGAAAGATGCCCATTTTATTCCATTGAAGACTACTCACAAGGCAACTAATGTTGTTGATATCTTTATGAGGGAAATAGCATGATTGCACAATGTTCCCAAGACAATTGTGTATGACAGAGACCCGAAATTTACCTCAAAATTATGGAAAGGGTTATTCAAGGGGTTTGGAACGAATCTGAACTTCAGCATAGCCTATCATCCTGAGTTTGATGGGCAAACAAAGTGGGTGAATCAAGTAATACAAGACATACTAAGGATGTATGTGATGGACAAACCATCTAAATGGGAAGACTACCTACACTTGGTAGAATTCGCCTACAACAATGGGTATCAAGCATCATTGAAGATGAGCCCATTTGAAGAACTTTATGGCAGAAAGTGCAACACTCTAATAAGTTGGGAAAACCTAATTGATAGAGCAATAGTTGGGCTAGAGTTGCTCAAGGAAATGGAAGAGAAAATGTTGAAGATTAAGCAGAATTTGAAAGTTGCCCAAGATAGGTAGAAAAGTTATGTTGATAAGAACAGAACCCACAGAGAGTTTAAAGTGGGTGATCATGTTTTCTTGAAAGTGAAAACTAATAGAATTTCCATGAAGTTGGCAAACTGTTCGAAGTTGGCAGCCAGATTTTGTGGGCCATTTGAAATCCTAGAAAGGATTGGACCAGTTGCATATATGCTTGCATTGCCTGCATCCATGACTGTACATAATGTGTTTCATGTTTCACTGCTTAAGAAATATATACCTGATCCTGATCATGTGATTGATTGGAATTGATTCAGGTGGAGCAAGAAGGAATCTTGTAGGTGCATCTAGTGCGCATATTGGACTGGAACAGCAAATAGCTCCGGAATCAAGCCATAGGGATTATAAAGGTCCAGTGGACCTAGTACGGTCCTGAGGATGCGACATGGGAGCATGAAGATGCTATGTGGGAAGAATACCCGCATCTTTTTTAGGATTTTGAAAATCTTGTTGATGTTGTGTAAAGAGTTACACTAAGGACGGTGAAAAAATAAGGGGACGGGATTGTAATATCCCCAAGGATGAGCCCCAGTGGTATTTATGAATTGTAAACATGTTTTGTAGGCTGGTGAGTTGAGTGTTGATAAGTTGGTAGGCTTATATGTTTATTAGGCCGAAGAGCCTAAGTGTTAAAGGCCAGGACCCTATTTTTTTATATGTAATTATGCATAACATTAATAAAGATTAAACATCGTTGCGTGCAGACTGACCACGAAGAAAGAGTGATGGGGGACTAAGCTTCCACAGGGTGGGTAAGGGAAACGGGGTTGAAAGGTTGGAAAGAGGGGCTAATCTTAGGGGCTTAAGTCCTTGAGAATAATATTTATTATTATTCCAAAGTTGTGTGAAAGACATGTTTTTATCCTAAGTCCTGGGAGAGGCAACCTGTGAAAAAGGGAACGCATGCATCTCCAGGAAAACAAGTGTCGACTTGGGCGCATGCAGTTAAAATCTGAAGCATTGGCTATGTTGGGGGGTTCGTTGATCATTCTTCCACCCTCTTCCTGAGTTCGCTTGCCATTCCTGATTCCCATGAATTCTGTCTGGCCTCTGCATTTTGACCTCTGCATAACCACGCACCTCTAAAAACCAGTTTTGTGAAGGTGACATGTGTCATCCTTGAACCCAACATATCCTCTCTTGCAGAGTCAAGTTCGTACCTAGACCGTTTGGGTTGTTGCCTTCTGTTTTCCTGAGTTGTTTTGACCAGTTACCGTTGTTGTCACTCGTATCTTGCTGGAACTGAGTCGAAAGTGGCTGAAGAAGCGATTTCTCAGGCCTGTGGTAGAAGAGACAGGTTTTCAGGCCTATGAGCAGCTCTCTCCAGGTGAGATATTTTGTTGGGAAGTGGTTTTCTCCCAGAGAGAGTCCAGCACCAGCTACGGAGCTCTGAGAATTCTTGATCAGGACTTTTGCCAAGACCCTAAGAGGGAGGTGAAGCAGTCGAATGACTGTGTCACAATGAAGGTGTATACTCCCGGGTGGAACAGGCATGTGGGGAATGAGAATCCATGAGTAGTGGGCGTAAGAAGGCTCCTGGAGAGAATCCTTTCGGTTGCACTGTGCAGTTTTCCTATAACCTCGGCCTAGTCTAGGATTCCCTTGCCTTGGGTGGAGCTTAGTCCCAGCTCGAGGGTGACCCACTGCTGAGCGTGATGAGTAGCATGGTCTAAGGCTGGGAGGTTCGTGGAAGGTCTGTACGTAGTTGGTGGAGCTACTCCAGTTTAAAACATAAGTATCATTTATGTGCTTAATTTATATGTTATGCATGTCTGTGATGCTTGAATGTTATCACATATTCTGTTGTGTATATGAATTCTTGATCCGGATTTTATGAGCATAACGAAATGACTACATATTATTAACAGGTGCTTAACACAAAATAACAGATATATAGTAAAATTGGTTTTCTATTCAATAAGGAAATAAGCTAAAACTGTAAAATGCAGCGGAAACAAGCTTGTTGGAATGGTGGCGGCTTATCTCTAAGAAGAGATGTGACAGTTGCGCTCATTCGCCAGAAGATTATTACAATGAGGCTCTTAAGGCCTTTTTACAATAAACAGGAATGCCAAAAACCCTAGACATCCAAAAACCTAACCCTAGGAGATGAAGCGCCAAAAGTCATGTGGGCCCCGTCTTGGTAAGTTAGTACATCAACTTCCGTGGGTCGTAACTTTTGCATATGATCTTCGTTTTAGGCGTATGATAGCCCATTGCAAAGGTATATTCGAGGAGATTCATTTTGGGGGCTCAGTCATGCTTTGTATATCATTGAGAAGCTCGATCCTGAAAACCCTTCATTTAGGCCCTCAAAATGGCCCCGGAAGTTAAACTACTAAAAATAGTAAATTGCCAAAATTGCCAGAAAACTGTTTTGAGCCAATTGGAAAAGGTGGGTGGCCACCAATATCCACCTGGATCAATCCTCCCTCTTTAGGAATCAATGGTCTCCATTGCATTGATTTCCCCCATCAGATGATGAAATTTATGTTGAACTTGGCCTCGGGTGAGCCACTTGCCTTGGTGCAAGAGTTGCCCTGCTTTGACGACTCGATAAAGTTGGATCCTTTGTTGTCGAGTTCCCTTGATCTGTGTGTCTATAATATGATCATTGGATGCATATTGTATGCAGTTGGGGTTGATCTATGTTTGTGTCAGTTGTTCTGCTACGTCTGAGTTGTCCAATAATGGTGGGAAATAAGGGCGAAGGAGATCCACGTTGAACACTAGGTGCAGGCCAAGGAAAGGAGGAATGTTGAGCTCAAAAGAATTATCCCCCATGGCCTTGGTGATGGTGTACATCCCATAATGGAGTGGGTGAAGCTTCTGATGGGGTCCTGTAAGGCATTCTTTCTGCAAGTGCAACCAAACTTTGTCGCCCACCTCAAACTTATGTGGCACACGATGTTGATCATGGTGTTGCTTGTAATTGTCATTAGACTTTTGTACGATATCTTGAACCTATTGGCGGATGTGTTGGATCCGCTCAATGAACCGGGTGGCTTTGTTAGCTTCAGTTGGAAGTCGGTCGAGGTGACCACAAGGGGAAGTGCAACATCTATGGGACCTAATGGTTGGAATCCCAACCCCACCTGAAAGGGGTTGTGGTTGATTGAGATATGCAATGCTCGGTTGTAACTATGTTGGACATAGGTAAGGCTCTCATCCCATGTGTGAGGGTGCTTTTAATTATACATGCGAAGGATATGCACAATCATTCAATTTACGACCTCGGTTTGGCCATCTGTCTAGGGGTGGAAGGTCGTGGAATTGGTGAGCTTGGTGTCGAGCAGTGACCAAAGGCTCGACCAGAATGTGCTGAGAAATTGACTGTCCCGATCTGAGACAATGGTTTGTGGGATTCCAAAATGTACCCAGACTCGTTCAAAGAAGATATTGGCAATGGCCTTTGTTGTGATGTTATTCTTGCAGGAAACAAGAATCGCCATCTTAGAAAAGCGATCAACAACCACAAAAACACAGTCATTTCCCCGCTTGGTGGACGGGAGCCCCAACATGTAGTCCATTGAGATGGATTCCCATGGCCTATCAGGAGTAGTAAGAAGGGTGTATAGGCCCTGTTTCTTAGTGGTCTATTTGGCAATAGCACAGGCAATGCAGGACCTGATATACTTGCTGACCTCCTGTCGAAGTTTCGGCCAGTAGAAATTTTTTTGTAGCATCGCCACTATATTTTCAACATCAAAGTGTCCTGCCACCCGATTGTAGTGGGCTTCCTAGATCAGCTTCGCTCGCTCACTTGATGGAACACGGATATGGCCCAGACGACACAACAACCCATCTTGAAGATGGAAATTATCGACAACTATGTTTGCACCCAACATTTGATAGGTGGTGGAGAATTTTGGGTCTGTCTCATAGAGTTGGGGCCATCCAAAGGTCTCATGGCTACAAGATTATATCACCATGGTGAGTGTCGTGACTGGTGGTCTGCTGAGGTAATCAGCGATGCGATTGGTGCTTCTTGTTTTATACTTGATGTTGAGGTGGAATTGTTGCAAGTATGTGGACCACTTTTGATGGTGATCATTCTGCAATTTTCCTTGTGTCTGCATGAACTGCAATGGATTATGATCAGTGTGGATGATTGTCTCCTTCCCAAGAATGTAATGTCTCCACTGGTGGTAACCTTGCACAATGGAATACATTTCTTTGTCATAAGTAGGGTACTTATGGACAGCATCTGAGAGTGTCTCACTATGATAGGCCACGGGGTGTCTGTGCTGAGTGAGAACAGTGCCCATCGCATAGTTTGAAGCATCTGTCTCGATCTCAAAGGGCTACTGCAGTTCTGGTAGTGAAAGTACTAGGGTTGAGCACAAGCGTTGCTTCAAATCATCGAATGCTTATTGTTGGGACCGACCCCACGCAAATTTCTCCTTACCACCACCCCTGGTTATTTGGCTGAGGGCCCATGCAATATGGGAGAATCCCAACACGAACCTGCGATAGAAATTGGCAAAGCCCAAGAAGCTCTGAATCTCTGTGAGTGTGGTTGGGACTGGCCCGTCACGGATGAATTGGATCTTGGTTGGATCCACATGTACGCCATGCTGATCAACTATGTAGCCCGGGTAATGGACCCTGTCCANCTGTGCTGAGTGAGAACAGTGCCCATCGCATAGTTTGAAGCATCTGTCTCGATCTCAAAGGGCTACTGCAGTTCTGGTAGTGAAAGTACTAGGGTTGAGCACAAGCGTTGCTTCAAATCATCGAATGCTTATTGTTGGGACCGGCCCCACGCAAATTTCTCCTTACCACCACCCCTGGTTATTTGGCTGAGGGCCCATGCAATATGGGAGAATCCCAACACGAACCTGCAATAGAAATTGGCAAAGCCCAAGAAGCTCTGAATCTCTGTGAGTGTGGTTGGGACTGGCCCGTCACGGATGAATTGGATCTTGGTTGGATCCACATGTACGCCATGCTGATCAACTATGTAGCCCGGGTAATGGACCCTGTCCATGCCAAAGGAGAATTTTTCCAAGTTGGCATATAACTTGTGTTGTCGCAGGGTGTGTAGAACCTGCTGAATATGTTGCAAGTGTTCGACCCAAGTCTTGTTGTAAATGAGAATGCCATCCAGTTACACCACTACAAAATTATTGGTGAATGGTCATAGGATATCGTCCATCATCCTCATGAAAGTGGTTGGATCATTTTTCAAACAAAAGGGCATGACCAACCATTCAAAAAGGCATTCCTTTAACTTGAAGGTGGTTTTCCATACATCTGTCTATTCTATCGGGACCTGGTGGTATCCAGACTTGTGATCAATCTTACTGAATTATTTGGCCCCCGTGATTTAATCAATGAGGTCGTCGATTCAGGGAATTGGGTACCGGTTTCTAAATGTGATTTTATTCAGAGCCTAGTAATCAATGCAGAGTCGACAGGTTCCATCTTTCTTATGTACCAGCATGATTGGACTCCTGCAAGGTGATGAGATGGGGCGGATGTGCCCCTTATGGAGAAGTTCTTGGATCTGTCACCTGATATCCTCATTCTCTAATAGAGAGTGGTGATAGACTGGCCCATTGGGCAGCGGTGCATCGGGTGTCAGATCGATGGGGTGCTTGACCTGGGAGTGGAGAGGTACCCCGGTAGGTGAGGAGAATATATCTGAGTATTCTTCCATGACCTTATCTACTTGCTTCTGTTGTGTGGAGAGGTCATCCGCAGAGACCCTGGATGTGCCTTTGATCTTTCTCTTATTCTAAGAGTGAATCACGAAGAAGACAAACTTCCCCATCTGAGAGATGACCTTCCTGCATTGCTTAGCATATATCAAGAAAATAACACTAGCTGGGACTGCCTCGGGTATCCTGTACAATTTCTTGTTCGAAGTAATAATAACACTATGAGTCCTAGACTCATATATAGCATGATGTTTCCATAAATAAGGTTGGCCCAAAAGAAAATCACAAAATTCGAGAGGAGAAACATCACACAATACCTTATCTTTGAAGGGATTGATGTCATACAACAATCGACACTGTTGGATGACGTGAAGATCGCTTCATTGGTGGAGCCATCCAATGGTGTAGGGTTGTGGGTGTGGCGTTGTCGGCAAGGCCAGCCGCTTGATGACCTCTCCTAAGATGAGGTTATTTTGGTTACCGCTATCAACAATGAAGTGCAACAGGGTGCCTTTTACCCACATCTGTGAATGGAAGAGGCATTCTCCTTCTTATGGCTCCTTTGGTTCACCAGGCTAGAGCTTGGTGGTAGCAACGGTGGCACTGGGTTCCGCATCAATGATCCATATTCCCCTTTCTAGTTCTGGCTTAGATTCAAAACCCACATCTGATTTAGAGGCTTTCACTTCGGTAACCAACGAATGCTTTGAGCGACAGTCAGCAGTGTTATGCCAAGGGCTCTTATGGAAGTCACACCACTTCCCGGTATCTTTCTTTGTCTTTTCGGTGTCCTTCTTTGCTTGCAACTTGGACTGGTTGTCCTGATACTATCCATATTTTCTTTATCCTTTGTTCTGTGGGTTTGGGCCACCCTTTCCTCACTTTTTGTTTTATGGGTTCCCAGGCCCAAATTGTCGCGTCTTTTGTTTGAGCTTCTGCTCGATTTTGACGGCATATCGGTAGGTTGTGCCCAAGGATGAGATGTCCAGAAATTCCATTTCAGTATGGATGTATCTATGCAGAGAGCCACAATACTTGAGCACCAGATGTCACTTCAAATCTTTGATACCCATCTTGGTGCACAAGGTATGGAAGATATTTGTGAAATCTTGAACTGCTTGGTCTCTTTCTTGCCGCAGTGTTGTGCATTTGGTATACAAGTCGTCATAACTTCTGACAGGGTAGTATTGTTCCTTAATAGCATCCCTGAAGGATTCCCAGGTGGTCGTGACTATAAATAATGAGGTTTCCTCTATTTCCTTTTGCTCACATAAAGTTTCCCACCAATCTTTGACATGGGGAACGGCTTGAGGAGTGCAAAAGCAATATTTTCTCTATTCGAAAAGTTATAGACAGAAAAATACCCTTCTAGTAGATTCAACCACTTGTCTATGGCATATGCATCTATCTGACCTTCAAATATAGGAATATCAAAGTTTATTTGTACCTTGAAGTGGGTGAAACCTCCGCTCAAAGAAGATGCGTCGCTTGTTGGTAGTCGCTGAAGGATTTTCGCAAAACTATCCATCATCCTGTTCCTTTGTTGCGTGAGGGCTTCCTCAATCAACAGTTTGAAAAGATCTCATGTCCCATCATATTTATTTTATCCTACCATGAGAGGTCGCTTGGGCATGTGAGAGATTTTTTCCTCAAGAGAAACAAGCTCGAGACCCAACTCTTTGTACTTCGACCTCATTGGGGACATGCATTAAGACGATAAGGAGAAGACCGCTTTGATACCACTGATATGGATTTTATGAGAAGAAAGAAATGACTATAGATTATTAATAGGTGCTTAACACAAAATAACAAAGATATAGTAAAATCAATTTTCTATTCAATAAGGAAATAAGTTGAAACTGTAAAATGCAGTGGAAACAAGCTTGCTAGAATGGTGGCGGCTTATCTCTGAGAAGAGATGTGATGGTTTTTCTCATTCACCAGACGATTGTTACAATGAGGCTCTGAAGGCCTTTTTACAATAAACAGGAATGCCAAAAACCTAACCCTAGGATATGAAGCGCCAAAAGTCATGTGGGCCCCGTCTGGGTAAGTTAGTACATCAACTTCCCGGGGTCGTAACTTTTGCATACGAACTTTATTTTAGGCGTATGATAGCCCGTTGGAAAGGTATCGTCGAGGAGATTCATTTTGGGGGCTCAATCATGCATTTGTCTATCATTGAGAAGCTTGATCCTGAAAAACCTTCATTTAGGCCCTCAAAATGGCCCTGGAAGTTAAAATTGCTAAAAATAGTAAATTGCCAGAAAACTGTTTTGAGCCAGTTGGAAAAGGTGGGTGGCCACCGATATCCACCTGGATCAATTACTGTTAGCTCCATTCCTTCCGTATGGTAGGTAATTTTGTGATTATAGCGTTATGTGTTTTGAATTCATTAAAATGCATATATTATATAAGTGTATATTCTTCGTAGTAGCGTTACCCAGCCTGTGGATGGTCGGGGATGTTACAGAGCTCCTTTCCCTCTTGAGAGTGATATACAATGTTAGATTTACAGGGATTTTTTGGATGAATATACCTCGTTGATCCCTATCTCTGTGCATAGAAAAGATTAGAAAAACATTCTATGAATTTCTGAAAAATAATCATGTCACTCAATCTAATGTAATGAAAATCCAAACGACAACAAAACAACAACTATACTTTTGACAGATCCCCAACAACAGTGCCAAAAATGATGGACTTTTCAATTACTTCCTAATTAAATTAGTAAGAAACTGAAGATATGTGCATTTAATTATCAATCCAAGGTTGTATTGAACTTATGAACTGTTGTGCACCGTATATGCAAGTATAATGTTGTAATTGACAATGAGTTGTAGTACTTCCAAATGAATGTCACAAGGCAAGATATAAAAATGTTGTATCAAGTTACCAAACTAAACCACACTACTTCTTGTAATCAAATTCTCACTTGCGGGAATGAAAACACACTTTTGTGAGAAAGTAAATGTCACACTTGCGAGAAAGTAAATCACTATTGCAAGAAAACAAGTCACACTTGCGGAAAAGTAAATCACTCTTGTAGGAAAGTAAATCACACTTGCAGAAAAATAAATCACTCATGTAGGAAAGTAAATCACACTTGTGGAAAAATAAATCACTCTTGTATGAAAGTAAATCACACTTGCAGAAAAGTAAAGGTCACACTTGCAGGAAAGTAAAGGTGACTTGTTCAAGTATTAGGATGATCTTGATTAATGTGAAAAATATGTTATGGCTCATGTAATGAGATGCAACAAACCTCAATCTATAGAAATCAAACCATGGTGTGCTTGTAAACAAAGAAATACACTATCTCAAACTACAAACCACACAATTGTTAACTAGAAAGCTAAATGTTGTAATGCAAAGTTGTAGCACCGAGAGTTGCAACAACAAGAGTTGCAGTAACCAGAATCACAACAACAAGGGAAATATTAAAGTTACGACAAAGTGTTAAACAGAGGAATTGTTGGAAATAAATGAAAATAAATAAGAGATGTTGCAACTAGGCATTATCTAATCAAAAGAAAGGGTTTTGCAATGTCATCATGGAGTGGTAGCAACAGAGTTGCAAAAACGAGAAAATACCAGAGTTGCAGCACGATGTTAATAGAGTAATTGTTGGAAATAAATGAAAATATAGAAAGGAGGCTACAACTACTCACTCATCAATCAGAAAACAATACCCTGCAACATTAGCATTGAGTTACAAAAATATGGAGTTACAACAATAAAATCACTAGAGTTGCAACAAGACGTTAATAAAGGAATTGTTGGAAATAAATGAAATAATAGAAAAGATGCTACAACTACTTCTATAAATTACAAAAGATACAAACATTAGCAATCTAAGGAGGGGGCCCTACCTCGTTAGATGAGGTATTGATCTACAGGTGCAGTAGGAACTTAAATGCTCAACACACCATTAATTCAAGGACATGAATGAAATGAAACTTTCTATTAAACAAAAATGTGTAGATCAATACAATTATGTTCACTGACTTTCTTCTGCTCCCCCCCCCCCCCCCCCCCCGGTGGCTCTGAGAAAGTGGGGGTTTGTATACACAATCATTTCTTCCTAAATTAATTAAGAGAATCGATGGGAAGCCACAATAATCGGTATATATCATCTTGTTACATTGTTTTCTCCAAAAGATGGCAAGAATAGGGTGCATGCTAACTAAATCAGTCATATGGAAAGTGGTGGTTGAGTCATCCATTCACTTCTAGCACCCAATTTCCCTTGTCATGTTCCTGCATGGTTGTTGATTGGTTGGACAATCCCTAGATGACAGTTGTGTAGTTGACTAATGAGTTGTTACGACAAACGTGGAGTTACAACACATGTTTCAGAGTTGCAGCAACAATCTTATAGTGAGAGTTGCATCAACGGTGAGGCAAGATTCGCAGCACAATGAGAGTTGCAGCAATGAGAGTTCCAGCAATGAGAGTTCCAGCAACGAGAGTTCCAGCAACAACTAGATTTCCAGTAGTTTATACTTCAAGAATTGCATCTCTTGTGTTGGAAAGGTACATGTACAGCCTTGTTCTTGTATACCATTGTTAGCACAAAAGGTGATAATCTCCTGAAAATTCATAAGCATAGGTATTGAAATGGCATGTTGAGATAGTAATTATACATTGACCAAAAATGCATCATTGTGGATGAAAGGTGTATTAAGATGAAAATGGAAATGGGAAAAAGGTGTACAAAGAGTGTTAGACGACTGCTATAAAGATGTCAATTTGAGCACCCATCACAAATCCAACAAATTTCTTGTTTTCTTGGGAGAGTGGAATTGTTTCTAAGTATTCAAGAAGTGGTCTAGATAGTGCAATCATTTCACTTGTAGGTATTGGCTCCGAGTCACACCCATTTGAAAATCGGGGCAACTCCCTCGTGATTTATGTCATCTATCCTCTGTGCTACTTTGGCTCAGGCCTGTGGGTTTGTCAACTCTCTATATGGAAAACAGAAGATCAATCATACATCATGGATCATTGGGATCTACAATAATTAAGGAGGATTTTAAGCACATGTGAAGAAATAGTTCATGACAACAGAGGATCCATTCTTACTCTAATCTTCAAATTACATGAATATGAACAACAATGCATCTCACAATTTACATAAGTTATGAGCACGTTACTACAATTTAAGAAACAACTAGCTAATCTTGAGGCATAATTCCTTAAAAAATATGGAGGAGAATCTGAATAGAGATGCACAATCGGTGACTCCTAATCATCGGATGTCGAGACAATATGAATACAAGGATGAGGATACATTGATACAACTAATAGAAGATATATAAATTGGAGAACATGAACTAGCATATATTGCTACCGGCTTGGAAGAGGAAGCAATTCATCACACCTTCAATATCTTGGTTATCTTTTATAGGATATATTACAGTAGAAAAAGCTAGGAAATTTAGCAAGAGGACATTAGTAAACTCTGTATTTTGATTTTGACATGTGCAAACAGTCTAAAACATGAAGATACTATGTATGTTTATAGAGTGTTGTTGGCTTTAATACAATCATTTTTATAAATATAAATTACCCAGTTTATACACACACACATGGGATTTTTTTGTTTCCAACATAAACATATATAATATACCACTGTAAAATATATTTCCAAACTCAACTTGATCTACTCTAATGTTCGACCTACATGGCATGGAGTAGCCATAGGGTGGCTAGTATACTTGTTTTTATGTTTATGGAGATCATAATAATGACTTTTGAAGATATGATCGAAGGTTTAGATCTAGCAGAAAATTTAAGGTTGTTTTTCATTCTCGTTGTATCAATTTAAATATGATAAAATGGTTTGTTTTTTATGCTTGTCACCAGCATGGTATATATAGAATTTGCTTGAGTGTTGGCCTCCTATTAGTTTGTAATCGATTGATATGATATACACATTTAGCTTATGTTGCATGAGTTTCTGAAAAGCAAGAATGTTGGGAACGTGGATATGAGTGTCTAGAATGACTAGAAGTATCACCCAACTTTGCAGAAAATGTCAAGTTGGGAGCGACAATATTAGATATTAAAAAAATACAAAAAATATTTTAGATTACAATGTATCCAGATAATGATACATACATGATACAATACTACAATGGATGGTGTGTTGATATATATCATATTTCAATTTATAAGTTGCTTGAAAGTACTACTTACCAATGTCCATATTACATTCATGGTAGATGAACACACCCCACACATATTTGCCTCAACTCAAAACTCAAAACAGTAATATAGTGCCAATATGGAATGTTTTTCCTCATAGCAATGTCTAGACTCTAGTATCTATTTCAATCAAAATGTATGAAATTCTTGAATTGCTTTCTCTCTTAGCAATGCCTCGAATTTTAGTATTTAAATTTTATTTCAATCAAATTGGAGGCCATTCGAAGACAGTTATGCTCCTATTGTTTGTTGGAATTTATATATAGTATATACTATAGTATATTAGACATTACTATCTTAATATATTAAATTCTATTTTCAATGTAAATTTGAACCATTATTTTGGTTGTAATTGGAAAAAAGCTAAATAGTACTACTCTCTTAAATATGAAAATACAATAAAAATCAACGATATGGTTTTCACTATAGCAAATGCTTGCCATTGACAGGGCACTGATTTATTTGACTTTCATGTTTAGTCCTTCTCAAAGGAAAACATACATGCATTAAAAGTTATTCATATCCACAACTATAAAGTGAGTATTATTAAGTTTTTTATTTAAATAATTTTTGAAATAAGATTTACGTGTAGTTTAATCTTTGTTTTATAGTGAAATTTTGAATAAATATAATAAAAATATTTGTAATAAATTAGGTGTTTGTAATAATTGAATTTTAATTTTAATATAATAATACCAAAAATTGGTATTTATTAATACTAAAAATAGAATTTTAATTTAAAGCTTCCTATACTAGCAACTCGTTCTCAAGCTCGCATTTTTTGACATTGAAGCTCCCAAAAAGCTCCCAAGTTCCTAGAACCATTCTTAGCCAATTAGGGATGTTTTGTACCCATTCCCAAGCTCCCAAAAACTTCGGAACAATGGGAATGAGTTTCGGAAATGCCGGAAGCAATTCTCGTGCAACTATGCATTTAACCCAATTTTTCAAGGTCGTTTAATATTTAAAATTATTACATCAAAGGAATTTTTTTAAGGGGAAGGTTACCATGAGCCCTTCATCATCTGTATGTAACCTATCAACATATAACACACATGCAATTTTGTCTTCCATGTCACATATCCACATGTTCCTTGCGTCACATTCTTCGTCCTTCCAACTACCCATCTCCTCCTCCTCCTACCTTTGCTCCTATGTGTGTTTTCTTCTTCAAGCATTATATTATGTATTTTCTCTGGTTTATGTTAATAATCCCTCGGTCCTTGAATAAAATTTTATGTTGGGTTGGAAGGTTGCTTCAAAAAAAAGAATCCATGATAGAAAAAAAATGCACCCATGCTAGTAATTGATTTTGGAGGACATATGAATCAATTAGTTGGCCTTGGGAGAGGAATTGAATTACAATTATGTTTGACAGAAGAGAAAAAATTCACAATCCTAACAGAGGGGAGGGAAAATAAGTTATGGACACTCCAAAATAAATCCAACTATGGAAGCGTTTGGAATTTCCCACCGAGAGTTGCATAAAAGAAAGAATTCTTGCATAAACAAGGGTTTGGATCTTATTCCAAATCAAAATCAAATGGGTAATGGGAATTTGTCTTGGTAGTTGAAGCAAATTATTGGTTCCCAAAATCAAATGGCACATGTTAATATCTTTCCAACAATTCATGATATGGATTCGCCAGGAAAATTAGTGAAGACTTCTTGTGTTTTGGGAAAAGGGAAGGGACCAAAACAATAACTTAGAGAATTCAACAAGTTGAAACAAAGTCAATTGTTGTAGGGAAATTGACTTGTTAGAAGAGCATTCAACCCAATAGAGAATGAAATTCTTCAAGCGAAATCAAAGAAATAGGAATCTAGGGTAACAACAAGAGGTGTACAATATTAATCTCTGAGGCAACCAAAGTATTTACTTCCATGAAACAAATGAAGAGCTCATTGCTTACTATTTTTTATTAGATAATTTGTTAATGTCCATGGAGTATGTGGATCCGGATTCAATCCCCTAATTCAAAAAAGCCTCACATTCCATGTAGAGAGGTCTATCCTTAATTTTCATGTTCACATCGACAATTGAGGGTTCACATTGACAATCGAGAAATTAGACATCCTGAAGGAGTCTCCATTGTTATAAACCAACGATATCTAAGATTCAGTGCTCCAGGTCCAAGGTTCGAGCTCAGATTTGGGGTCACTTAAGGCACTACTGCATGAATGCAAGGTGACACATGTTTTCTTTTTTTGTTGTTATGCATATCATATAAACATACACTTTCTTTTTAATTCGATAAACCGTTGAGATGAATTTTGAAGGTCATCTAAACTATTTTATAATAAAAATGTTTATTTGTTTAAAATATGGGTTCAGTTTTTCTATCTTTTTTACTTATGTTTTCCAAAAAATAGCTTGTATATTATCCTCCTAATGCCCTACATTTTCATTAAGAGGAAGGCCGATCCTTGTGGTGGAGGTTGTTTGCAAATATAAATCCAAAATGAGGGTTGCTATAGGCAAAAAATAAATCGGATTGGAAAATTGTAATTTACCCATTATTATCATATTTTTCTCCATTGACTTAAACCTCTTTAGACAACTATTTTTAGTTGGACTTTGAGCCTTAAGAATTATTTTTTTTGCAATAAATGGGAGGATCTGTGTGGTTTTTCATTTTAATTTTTTATTGTAGGGTGAGAGTGAGTCCTCCTATGATGGTATACACAATCCAAGGGCATATGGGCTTGCATCCTTATGTTCACATTCAGGGGACTCAACATCATCAATGTGTCAAGAATGATTTATATCCCAAGACATAACATTTCAAAAGGCATTCCTAGGGCCTCGAACTCAACAAACATTACCCCTAAGAGTAGACAATGATTTGTGTACCTTCTATAGGTGTGCATTCGAGAGCCACCATGACATGCTCTACGTGCACATGCTCTTCCGGTTCTACAATAACTAAAAAATAGAGAGCTCCCATGACTTCATCTTCATAAACGTAGCAACAATATTTCACAAATGTTCCATTCTCATGTGCCCACATCGGATCAACTCAAAATACGACGAAAACAATCCCATAATAATGAAAGTCCAGATGGAACCTACTTAGTACACAGGATTGGTCTTTCAACAATGCACCATCGATGGAACCATTAGAATGCATTTGATATTGATTATATTACACGGCTTGGATGAATGGACGGTTGAAGTAGTGTTCATAGTCGGTTGAAATCGACGATCATGGAGAAAAGGTCTGATAACAAATGCACACATAACTACCCACGTCTATTAATTGGATTGAAGGGTGTGGGAAAGCAATGGTGTATGAAGTTTTCATCGGTGAGGTAGTTGGTATCAAGGTCTTAAATACTACCATTCCATATTGGGACTCTTCTATTGGCACATTGTTATAGCAAGATTTGCCTTACCCTATGGAATCTTGCACAAAAGGCCTTTTTACATTTCCCTATGCAGACTTGAAGTCCCTTTTTGCAAATCTCAGAGCTAAAAACATGATTTTTCCACATATATGTTCCATGCCGATATTATAGCATGCATATACGCAGGTTGCACCACTACAACCCACGTACATCGGGAAATGTGCCCAAAATTAAAAAAATGGTGACAGGTTTCCTTGTCACGTCACGGGATCAATGATCCTTGGCCTTCCATATACTGGAAACATTCCAACTCGGGCCTTCGGTTCCACTTGAAGGCTATAAATGGGCCAAATGCGAGCTATGGAAAAGAGGAGAAAGAATTCAACTTTGAGAGCAAAGTTACTCGGGAGAAATTATTCACTTCACATTGAGTCTGCATCCCTTTGTCCTTTAAATCTGAACACATTGTTCAACACCCAAGTTATTCCCTTATTGACTGAGAAGTCCTTGGTCTCTCTTATATGATCTTGCCTCTGGTGGAGGATTGAAGTTGTGGAGGCTCAGCTGGAAGGAACTTAGTTTCTCAATTCCGAACCATGCCGACGTGGAAGTACTCTTTTCTCATACAATTAATATCTTGCAAATATTTGAATTATTATTCTATGGGCGTATTTGTTATGAATGTTGATGGATTATGCTATCAAATGTGTTAACATTATATATTATCACCATGTGTTTGCATTGCTTAGTTGTTGAGGACTAGTTGTAGGTATATTTCTTTGGGTTAAGTGCTCAATGGTGGACTTCATCGAACGTTTGGACAAGGTAGGCCTCTTATCTTATGTTGTTAGTGTATTTTTTTATATAGCATACTTGAGATTAGAGTTGATTTCTATAGTTATTTCCGTCTGTTGTGGTTTACCCATAGCCATAGAGATATTTTCCTCGTCACAGAATTGGCGACCATACTAGGGATAGAATCTTCTTTTTTGGGGTTTGGAGTGTTTTTCTCCTTAGATTGCTCTCGTTCATATTGAGTTTCTTTTCGTATGATTGCTTGAAAGCCTCTTTTCACTCTGAGTCTGAGTCTTTCAGCCTTCTCCTTAGCCTAGCTGTGTTTTGACACATATACCCCAGTTTTCACTTGATAGACGCATACATACGTGTGTTGTACTTCTACAAGCTACGTACATACGCGCTTTTCCCTTGAACAATCGCGTACATCAACCTTTTTTTCTTAATTGCTTGGTTTGGTGGTTTTTGGGTAGGTTTTGATGATTGTTGAGTCTTCTTGGGTCTCTATGGTGACTATTAAGTGTTTGTGTAATGACTTGAAACCTGTCTTTGGTTGAATGTTTGTGCAGTGCCTTTCTCATCATCTTTTCATTTTGATTGTCCTTGCACCTTGGGCTGGGTGTTTTGCTCCTTGATATCCTACTTGGGTTGTCTCTGTTTATACACAGTAGAGTCTTTATATCAAGTTGTTGTTCAATCCTTGCATTTTCATTCTCTTATATTGAAAATACAAAAATATTAGGCATTTTACATTGATTGGCATTTTGATTTCTTGAGTCTTTGTCATTTATCTTAGTGCATGTAAAGAGAGTTGCATTTTATTTAGAATTGCAGAATTGAATTGAAAATTGCATTTTTGAGAAGCATGTCATTTATTGGAAATTGAAGTTAAGACTTTGCATTGTATTCATATTCATTTATTTTACTTGTCGAGTCATAAAATCACTAGTTTCACGACTGCACCTTTTGATTAAGAAAGGCCATTAAAATTAATGCTATAATTTAAAATTGATTAGTAACGATTTTATTTTCTAGGGTGCACAAACTAGTTTAGGATTTAGAGCCTTGGAATAGGATTTTGTGAGTAAACTTCTCCAAGGATATTAAATCAACATGTGTGTCTGACTAAGGGAGTGGAGAAATCTATTGTATAATCGGTAATATCATGAGGTTTCGCTTACACCAGAGTTAAGCACGAGGTCGTGTGAGGTCGTTTGAAGGGATATACCCCCGATACCTTCTTAGCGTCAGATATATTTCTGAGGATCTATTTGTTACACATTATTTTGGTCACCCCAATGATCAACTGACGACATGTGCTTAAATCAATTCCATGTTCCCTGAAAATATTAAAAGAGACTTTTTCCAAGAGAAAAGTGGTTTGCTTTTCCTCCCTCAAAAAATATGACAAGGAAGATCATCGCACACTGCTCTATGCTTGGGGTGCGACGATGCTTGATTGTCGCACTCTGCACCAAAGATGGATTGCGACATCATCGCAGGCTGCCTGTGCATAGGATGCGACGATGTTTAAAGAAAGGGAAAAGTAAAAATTCACGAATATTCTAGAAGGGAATCTTCTAGAAGATGAGGTGGCCTCTGATCGGTTTGGATCTTACTCGCTTCTCTGATTTAGTGGAATCATCCTAATCTCCTCATCCATCCCTCTTTCACCCTATATAAATAATGGATCTCTCATGGAAAAGGCTAAGGTTGAATATGCTAAGGTTTGCAAAGGCTTGCATATGCATGAAGAGTTCTACTACAGATTATAATTGAGATAGCTTTTCTTTAGCTCTCTAAGTCAGATTGTAGGTCTTCTTCATCAAAGGCATTGGAGAAAAGGTGTGTGTGTTGGAGAAAAGAGACATTGAAAGGGACCTTGAAACATCAAGGCATGGGGTGTATTCTACACTTTCCATTTAATATAATGCAGCAATACATTTCTTCCCTATAAAGGTGTCTTAACTTTTATTGCATAACTCCTTGATCTTATACATAGAATTCAACGGAATATATATATCTTTGTTCTCTCTTTCTTTGTTGGTTTGTGCTTCTTAAACAATTTCACCATACCGCAAACTCAAAGATGGAGCGACAAGCAAAACACTAGTGAGGATCAAGCATCATTTAAAAGGTATGTCACTTGGACCTCTCTAAACTAGTTTATATGACAATGAAGACTAAGATGAAGTTTGTATTATGTCTTGTTTTTTTCTAGCTTCCCGTGGAAGCTAGGGAGATTAGTTTGTGTCCACACTTACCGATTTGTCCGATAACAAAATTGGTGACCATATTGGGGAGATGACCTTCTTTGGTTTTTTGCTTCTTATTTGCTTTTAGCCTGTCTTCTTTTGATTAATTTCATTCTCTGAGTCTGTGGGTGATCCATCTTGACTCCCTGGGTCTGAAGGTTCATTGAGAAATTTTGTCTTTCTTCCCAATTTTCTTTATTTTTAGAGATCGTCGCACTGTATCATATTCTCAGCCTATGATGATCCTTTGTCACCACACTCTACTTGTGCAGACCAAGGTGACGACGTCACAATGTGCCTTATTGAAATCCTACAACGATCCTTTATCGTCACACTATACTCATCTGCAGCCTGCGACGATTCCTGTAGGAATTGTTGGGTGACAGTCATTTTTCTTTTCTCTACCCAGTTTTGTCTTTACTCCCTGGGATGAACTTTTGGCACTAGTCAATGATTGATTTACAAATTTTAAGCCTGAATTTGATTAATTTTCAAGCATTGAAAGTCTTTTTTACAATCTTTGCAAGTTTTTCTTTTTATTTCTTATCGCAAGGGTATAATATCAAGACTTTGATCCTGAGTGCTTGTTTGATCAGGAGTCTTTGCTTTCTTTTGAGCTTTGGATTGTTTTTATTTTCTGGATTGTTTATTGATTAAGAGACAATTTTTAGTTGCATTCGACAAAAGGTTTTCTTATCATTTCATTTTTTGCTTGCATTGTGAGTTTGATTTGGGAATAGTGTTGAGAGTGCACTCATTTTCTTGGACCATTCTGTATTTTCTTCATTACATATTTGTTCTCATTTGAAAAGGAAAGAACTGAAGTTTATTCTTATTTTTAGTAGTTTTTGAAAGAAAATTGTTAATATTTGTTGAAAAGAGAAAAAAATGGAAAATTTAGTAGTTTTTGATTATTTGGAATCTATATCATTCAAAAATTGAGAAATTGTGTTTCGTAGATTTTGTATTCTGAAAAGAGAAACATTCTCCCTATTATAATTAGAGTTCATCGAATTAAATGAATGTTTATCATCTCTTCTTGCATTTTATTGGGTCAAGGTCAAATACATCATTAGTTTCATTTTTGTTTCCCTTTTGAGTAAGCAACAGCCTTTAAAATACAACGTAATTTTAAAATCTATTAGCAACTTTTATTTTCTAGAACTTTTCTACACCAACATTAGCTAGGATAGCACTTTAGAATAGGTTGTAAAACACACTCTCCAAAGCATCAAAACACACAATATTATCTTTTGATAGGGAGAGTCCAAATCCACTTGCTACATTTTGTCCTGGGAAGCCCTTCTAACACAAGGGTCAATCACGAGGTCGCATTAGGGCCGGCAGAGTTACTCACCCTGCTTTTTTGGTCTTAGTGTAGAAATTGTGCGTATTATTGGGGGTCAACTGAGAAGAAAATCTTGTGGGGACCTTCTCGAGTTGTTTTCGGGCTTATATACCCTGCCTTTGCGTGTGGATCGGACTGTCGACTACTTCCCCATGCATCATTGTCGTAATTGGTAACCTTAGTGGCCTATCTCTTTAGAGTATTTACATGAGGTGACTATGAAGGGGAAATTCCTCACGGTACCTAGAATCGATGTTGTCCAAACTCACTCGGGCTCCTTGCAGGGTATATTGATCTAAAAATGAAGAAGACTTGTATTCTTGAAAATATTTGCAAGTTAAATTTTATGTGTTAAAATGCAAATGGATCAACTTTGCAACACAAATTTAATAGGATTTACTCATTCAAGATGCATATAAACAGCAGCAAAAATTTTGCAACACAAATTTATTAGGATTTACTCATTCAAGATGTATATGTTCATAGAAAAAATAGTGAATAGAAAACACATAACACAGCAAATGATAAAGAGTTCTCACCCTCTCTGGGCTACATCTCCCGGTCTAGCTTCCCAATGGATCATTTGTATTATTTGCTCAAAGTGCTCAAAAATGTGCTTTACAATGCTCAAAAATTCCAAATAGACCTCTCCAATGGCTTCGTGAATTCATTCTAAAACCCTTAGTCAGCTTTTTTCGCACCTCGTTTGGCCAAAATTGAAGAAGATAGGCTTCGTAGAAGTCCCCCCTTCAAACTTGTTGTCTCACATCTACAAAATCTTAATTCCCTTGTTGGCTCAACCTAGCCCACATGTATATTTAAGCGTAAAAACTTAGTAATCAACGCAACCGCTATGGAACCGGCGGTAATTGTAGGGGATGCTACCGCCACCTTAGCCCCTAACCGCTAAGGGCAAGGGTCAAGACCTTATGCATCGCCAGCATTAACATAGGCTCTCGTTCCACAAACCAATGGTCAAAGGCCAAATGGCGGTCATTTGAAATAACTACTGAACAAATCACAAACTGCACGCGTCAATGGTATAGCATTGGGTCATATGTAATACAATGTGCAACCAAGGGTTAGCTAAGCCTCGGCCCGGTCGCGCCCCAAACGCTATACACATATGAAAAACATTTAAATATATTTGCCATATATATTGCTAAGAACAACTAGTGGCACGCCGTACAGGGTTTTGCCAAGTCTTTTCCCTCGCCTGGCTGCGGGTCGACTCTCGCCAACGCATATAATTTAAACCAATAAATATATGACACATGGTGGACATTGAGTGGGCTGGCTACGTCGCCATCCCCGACCATCGCAACATGCCATGTCACATGCCAACCATCCAAATAACTACTGCTACGTCATACCGGCTCTTTCGTTACATCGGGCCAATCTCTAGACGTGGATCAGATAGCCAAGATCCTTTTTTTTTTTTTGCCTCGCTTGGTTTCATTACTCTTGAAGCCACATATCTCGCTTCCCCGACGCCTCGCTTGAACTCCAAATGAGTTGTGTTGTCAGGAATTGAGCTCTACTTTGTTCGACGCAGCTGCATTGTCAAACACTTCTTTGATTTTTTGAGCAAAATTTGATCCCCGATCATCACCTCCTCATTAAAGTCTTTTGAGGTCCAAAAGACTATTTTCACTCTATCTAAAGATGAGGATATATAGTTCCCTCACTTTCCCAACCTCAATCCACTTGGATTTGTTTGGATTTGTACCTTTTAAGACCAACTTGCAAATACTCTACATTTCCTCGCTTTGAAGTTCCCATTCTCCTATCAAGGATGATGACTTCATGCAGCCTGTGAAGAGACGGGAAATCATCTATAGAAGGAATTGAACATGCTCTCCTGGATCATCAATCAAAGGAGGCTCATACACTTCAAATTCTCAACATTAATAACCTGATACATTTGCATATAAGGAGGCAAATCTAAACTAAAAGCATTTCATACCAACTTTATCGATAATCTGAAAGGACCATATATCGAATCGGTTTCAATTATTTACCTTCTCCTTTAAGCCTCCACTGATGTAAAGCCAAACTTCATCTCCAACTGGAACCGCGGATCAACACTCCATGCTTGTCATATGTCTTGTCTTGTACTTGGCTTTGACTCTTTTCCACCAAGCCTTGCACCATTTGATGTATCGGATGAATTTGTTCAATGAATCTTTTTCTCGGGCCTCTATCAATGTCATATTGACCATCAATAGAAATATCCTCCCAAAGATAAAATCTAAAGGAGATTTTGGGCAGCCGAGCCAAACATGCTTCCAAATGGCGACGCTTTGAGCGGAAGAGTGCTTAGCTCGATTTTAAGCATGTTGAATGTAGTGTAAACGTTCTCATCCCAAAGTTTAGGATGATTGTTACAAGCACGTAAGAAGATGCACCATCGGTTCGGATTTACTCACTGCCCTGGTTCATCTATTGTCTATGAAAAGTTGTGCTCTTTTTACGCTTGGTGTCCATGAGTGCCCATAAACTCGACTAAAACTTCCAACAAATCGAGAATCCATTAGAAATAATGGATTTAGGAAACTAAAATGCACCCAAACATTTTGAAAGAACATTTTTGCCATTTGCTCAGCTGTAACATGCTTCTTAAAAGGCATCAAAATACTACTTGCTAAATCGGATCAACCACAACATAAAGATAATCATGATTTGCCTAAACATAGGTAGACTCCTATAAAGTCCATGGAAATGTTTTCCTAAGGACGAGAAGGAACTGGAAGTGGGTATACAAACCCAACTTTCGATTAAGTTAGGTTACTTGTGGTAACATATAATGAACATCCTCGAACATAGCTTGAAACACTTTCATTCATTTTAGGCCAAGAACAAAGATCTTTGCAAATTCAGCCACTATCTTGCCTACAATTGTAAGTTTTAGATTCAGCAATAAGAGAAGAATGGGCTTCTTTATAATGTTGATTCTTTCCCCCAGGACATAGCTGCCAAGATGATACAAAATATTATCATGCACATGGTGTAATCCAATTCCCTCAACATGGTTAGAAGGATACAAAGTCCATACACTTCTTTAAAGTCGGTATCTAAAGAATATTGCTCCATATAACTTTCATGCATGATAGGACTATGCTAAGAATAATCACACTAATAATAGGCCTTTGCTATTATCACAACTTTGTTATAAATTCTCTTACACCATGACCAAGGGAATCCATTGAAGAAACCCATCCATTCAAGTGCTCAGCTTGTTAAAATCTCTTGGTTTCCGTGATTGTAAATATTGCAAGATGATCGGTGCGTGAACAATGGTTTCTTTCCCCAACAAATAATGTTTCCATTTTTTCACACTTTGTACCAACAATGCATACAACTCCTTATCATATAGGATAGTTAATCAATGCACCATTAAAAGTTTCTGTAATGAAAACAAATGGGATTACCATGTCAGAACAAACCGCTCCCATTGCATAATGCTTGCATCTATTTGGATTTCAAAAGGTTGTCTTAAATTAAGAAGTGCAAGAACTCGGTGTTGAACTGATCTTCTTTCAAAGTATCAAAAGCCTTATGTTGCTTGCCTCCCATTGAAAATCTTTCTTGACACTTGTCACAGCACGTAATGGAGCTGCAATGGAAGAAAAAGTTAGCAATAAACTTCCTCCAATACTATTGCTCCCCAAAAACTTCTTAGCCTCTGTCAGATTGTCAGCTTTTGGGCTTTTATCTAATATGACTTGGACCTTGAGGATCAATTTTAATTCACCTTAAATTTTCAACAATAATATGCCCTATAAATAAGTAGTCTTTCCAATTCACTTGGACATCTTCAAAACAACTTTTCTCAAAACATCCAAAACTTGTTTCACATGTTTAATTATTGCTCTTCACGGTGATTTGCTAAAGATCAAAATATCTTCCAAGTAGACAATAACACAATCATCAAGAAAAGGTCTTTAAGAATATCATTCATAACTCTCATGAGTAGCGGGTGCATTGCAAAGTCCAAAAGGCATTACCATCCATTCAAACAAACCCTTGCTTAATTTTGTTGACTTCCATGTCTTCCTCGCAATCCCTATCTCGATGATATCCTCAAATCTAACTTTAGTAAAATATTTAGCATCTTCAATTGATCACAAATCATCGATTCTAGGAAGACGATAATGATTCTTAACTGTAATATTGTTCAAAGCCCGAATCAACACATATTTGCCATGTACCATCTTTCTTTGCACTAACACAATTGGAGATCCATTACGTACATGATTTTGGTACAATAACCCCTTTGTCATAACTCTTTGATTTTGTTTTAATTTCAGTATTTTCCATGACCTGACATCAGACACAACAATATGTTTGGAAGAGGACAATTTTGTTGCAATTGAATTTCATGTTGATACCCTTTGGAGGTAATCCCTTTGGTTCTTTAAACATTTCATCATATTAATTAACAACCTCATATAGACTGGGATTTCAACTTTGTATCACAACCTGAAATACTTCGCTAACACATTCTGGAATTTTAACTCCAACAAATGAACAAAATTTTGCTAGCATTGATTAATCTCTTCATTTGTCCCTCAAGATTACATGATAAATTCATCTTCTTTGTATGGGCTCTAACAATGTACTAACTCCATTCTTAAACAAATGAGATACTTATTCTCATGACAATGAAAAATAGCTTTCCTATCGTGAAAATATGGGCTTTCCAACACAATACCATACATATCCAAAGGAATAACATCAAGCCTACCCCACCGATCAACTAAATGCGTAAAGTGATAGAAAACCTAATTTTACACCTCTTGTTACTTGTAATTTAGCATTATCACACATCCAACCAAGAGGGTATGGCTTAGGATGTGGAATTGTTTCCAACTTTAATTTCTTAATAAAGGTCTCAGATATAAGGTTTGCTTGAGATCTAGCATCGTTTTAGAGTATCTATTTTAGTATGCTTTGAAACGACCCTTATATGAAAAAAGTTCAATTCTCTTTTCTTGTCGAAGTTACATTGAGATTATTGTTACTTGAAGAACTAGTACTTGCAATAGAACCATTACCTTGACAACCATGGTGGATCTTTGTTTCATCAACCGACCAGAACCCACCCATTGTAATGGTTGCAGCTGCCTTTGACTTCCCTTTGTTGCCAAACTTTTGGTCCCTTTCGTGATGAAGTTTCCAACAATGGTCTCTCCAATTGTTTTGGATATCTTTTGAACAATGTTTGCATGTGAATTTTTCTCCCCTTTCTTAACAATGCATTATTTTAAGCATTGCCCTTGAACTTCCTCTTTCCTTTTGTCTCCCATGGTTTGCTTTGTTACCCTCATGAGTTTTGTTCCTTCCTCTGGCTTCCAAATGAGTTGATTGAACACAAACTTCATCTATAGATTTGGAAGGATTAAACATGAGTATAGTATGTCTCAAATATCTATGTAAAGCCCCAATGTATTTATAAAGTTTCTTGAGAAGACAAATCTACCCCCTAAAACCAAATTTTTTCTCCTAAATTTTTGAGTAAAGCTTTGTACATTCTATCCTTTTAGCTTTTGTCTAAAATTTTGCCAATCCATAGTAGCCTTTTGCATATATATGCCAATGGGTAAAATTGCTTAATTAAAACAATAAAACTCATTCCAAGAGGTTAAAATTTTACCATGTTTCTTCATAAACCTTTGAGTCTTGATTCTCACCCCAAATGAGTGTTGCACCTCCAATTTTAAAGAAGCAAGCTGAATTTTATTTTCATCATCTTGAATTTTTGTATCCTACAATACACCCTGACCGGGACGAATCCAATTATCTAATCTCTCAAAGATTAACTTCTCCATTGTACATTGACAACTCGAATTTAACATCAAGATTTAACGGCTGAATTTGTGAAGGAGTTTTACCATGTCCCTTGAGAATTCGGAAGAGGTCTTGAATTAGTAGAAGAAGAAGCAAGATGAGTGTGAGGGTGGTGGAGAAGCACCATCTCCCTCCATTTCCATTTGGAGTTTTATCACCACCGCTTCCCTTATGCTTTGCAGCGCTACCTCACCTTGCAACCTTGTATTCTTTCCATCAAGACTTTCATCATCTCCTCATTTCCATGACAACCTTCTCGAGATCTTCATCTTCTCAGGAACATGTTCATGACTCTCTTCATGAGCTATACTTATGAAATGCCTCCTTGAAACTTGCGGTGATGTGATATATGCTTCCTCCTTGAAGGGAGAGAACTCATTCGTTGACCTTCTCCTTTTGTGAGTTTCAATCTTGTGAGTATCAGAAAACAAACACTTTGCAACAAATCAAGTCTTGAAAACCTATGCTCGGGATACCAACTTGATCTAAAAATGAAGAAGACTTGTATTCTTGAAAATATTTGCAAGTTAAATTTTATGTGTTAAAATGAAAATGGATCAACTTTGCAACACAACTTTAATAGGATTTACTCATTCAAGATGCATATAAACAGCAGCAAAAATAGTGAAAAGAAAACACATAACACAGCAAATGATAAAGGAGTTCACCCCTCTCTTGGGCTACATCTCCTGGTCCAACTTCCAATGGATCATTTGTATTATTTGCTCAAAGTGATCAAAAATGTGCTTTAAAATGCTCAAAATGCCAAATAGACTGCTCCAATGGCTTCAGAACGTCCAAAAACCCCTAGCTGGGCATTTTCGGCACCTCGTTTGGCCAAAAATTGAAGAAGATAGGCTTCCTGGAAGTCCCCCCTTCAAACTTGTTGTCTCTGCATCTACAAAATGCACCCTTGTTGGCTCAACCTAGCCCACACACATATTTAAGCATAAAAAATTAGCACCGGATGCAACCGCGCGAACCGTACAAACTGTAGGACAGTTACGGGCGCACCTAGCCCCTAACCGTCAAGGGCAAGGTCGTATGACCCATGCGACCGCGCGCTAGCATAAACATAGGCTCTCGTTCCATAAGCCAATGGTCAAAGGCCAAATGGCGGGTCGTTTGTATAACTGTTGGAACAAACACAACCGAGCGCGCGCCCGAATGGTATAGCATTGGGTCATATGTAATACAATGTGCGACCAAGGGCTGGGGCTAAGCCTCGGCCCGGTCGCGCCCCAAACTATACACATATGCAAACATTTAAATTTATTTCTCCATATATATTACAAGGAACAACTAGTGGCACGCCGGTTGGCAGGTCTTGCCAAGTCTTTCCCCCCTACCCGGAGGTCACGGGGTCGACTTCGGCCAACGACATAATTTTAAACCAATAAATATATGACACGTGGTGGCCATTGACTGGGCCATGTGTCGTCATCCCATTCACTGCAAACATGCCATGTCACATGCCAACTATCCAAATAACTGCCTGCCACATGTCGTACGGCCTGCCACATCAGCGTCCATACGGACTGTACAGTCAACATCCCTTTTTTTTGCATGTTTGTCATTTTGAACAGAACGTGATATCTCTTGCTCCCAACATCTGTTTGAATCCAAACGAGTTGCGTTGGGTTTGTAACGACGAGGCCTATGCTCTCGTTCAATTTGAAGCAATTTCGAACACTTTGAATTTTTGAGCAAAATTTGATCCCCTGGATCATATACCCACAATTATGTGTGGGAGCTTGCACCAGGTTGTAAGTCCATTAACCAGGTCGTCAATATAACTTTTCCACCCGCTTTATCCCAACCCCTTCTTGTCTTGATTTCGCAACGTTGGATTTCATCACCAACTAGTGAATTTGAAATAGGAAGGTTTGTTTATGTGTTTGATATCTAGATTTTATTAGTGAGTGATGTTTGTTTCTCCAGTTGGCCATAGATTTATTTAATTATTTATTTGGTGCAGCCAACATTGGCCCTCGTTGTTCACATAGGATGCAAGGGTTACCTCCAAAAGATACGGAAGAATACACTCCTTTGCTTCATAACTCACCAGAGGTTTCTCCTGAAGGAGCAATCAATAGCGATATTGTAGCCTTTGATATTGGAAGTTCTACTCCATTGGAGGAATCAATACTTCCTGTAAATCCGTTATTGAGTGTTGTACAAGATCCACTTATGCTCCGGAATAATTCATCAGAAGACGTTGTTGCTGAAGATTATACTAGAATACCTACTGGACCTCACACAGAGTCTGGTGTAGATTATCCACTCTTTCAGATTGAGTCATTTAGAACTATGGTTCATACTGCTAGAATTTTTAATCCTAGCTCTTCTCCCCCTGTTCGTTCTCTTTGGAAAACTTCTTCGAGACAATATATTTTTGAAAAACTAGGAATGAGTCATCTACGTCAGAGAACTTATAATCAACCTATGGCATCACATATGCCTATGACTTCCACTACTTATACAGTACCTTTAGATCATTTTATTGGCATGACCAGTAATATTGTCATAGTTTCATACCAATTGTTGGTGGGTTCTCATACAATTCTTCCTCTCCAGTTTGCTAACTCTACCATGGTCCCACAAGCTATGCATGTTTATGCCGAAAGTACGGTAATCACTCAAGCTCCTATTGCAACACCACTTTCTCTTATATCAAATCTGTCACTTCCTCCTGGGTATAATGCTTTGAATACTTCCATTTCCAATCCTAACCAAAATCCATTTGAAGGGTCTAATATTTTTGTTCCTCCTGGGTATAATGTTGCTAGTAGTTTTTTTCCTACACCTACCCAAGTTCTCTCCGGGGGTCCTAGCATTCCTCCTCCACCTTCACCTGGAGGATCTAATCATCCTAGCCCTAGTAGCTCCAATCAAGTTGGAGGCACAAGTCGTTTTGTCGCTTCTTGTTTTGAAATTCATGTTGGAGGTCAACCTCAAGTTGGGGGGAAACCTCAAGTTGGAGGCCATAACCCAGTGTATGGGAAAAATATCCCTGGATTACAATCTAGACCTTGGAATTTTCCTTTCCAAGGTAATCAACAACTGTCCGGGGGGGGAAATATTCAAGTTAATTCTTTTATACCCCCTAATCTCGGGCAAACATATCCAGGATCTATGAATCCTACCTGGGGTCAGAGTTTTCAGTCTAATACTCCTTTCCAAGGAGGCTTACCTAATCAACCAACTCATGTTGGATATTCGGCTCAAAATCCTCCACCACTGAATTTGACAGGACTCTCTAACTATCTACATATTGCTTATGGTCCTACTAGTATACCTACAGGACTACCTCCTCAAAACTACCAATTTCCTCAAGTGAACAGACAATTGTCGTTTGTTGCTACTTTGGATTTACTGGATTTATCTAGGATTTTGAATGATCCTATTTTGCATTCTCCTTATTGGCCCAACATACCTACCAAATTTCCATCAGACATTCCTAAGTTTGACAGCCGATCAGGAGAAGACCCAAATAATCACATCATGACATTCTATATTTGGTGTTCATCTAACTCCTTGATGGATGACTCTATAAGATTACGTCTTTTCCAATGAACGCTTACGGGTTCGGCGGCCAAATGGTATATTGAGTTACTGCGAGGATTCTTCAATGACTTCAATACCTTAGTTATGGATTTCTTAACACATTACCAGTTATCAATACGATACGAGACAGGAACTGAAATTTTGAGTTCATTTAAACAATTCTCTTCTACTCACATTTCCAATCATATTCATGAGTGGAGGAGGAGACGACGCTTAATCAAAGTTCCCCTTCCTGATCAACTATTGGTCGAGTGGTTTACCAAGTCACTCATTGGTCCTCTAGCCCATGATGTTTCCATGGGTGGTGTCGTCACTGAAGAGCAGGTGATTAGTCGTGCTCAATACTTGGATCTTGTTTATTCACAAATGGGCACACTATATGACTTGATCCCTGATTCTCCTCGCCTGTCTACAAATCCAACCTCAACACCTCCAGTAGCTTCTCATGTTGTTGATGACGTGATTGGTACTTTTCACGTTGAGACACGGTCTAAACAAGCCAGTCATTCCAATCCCAAGTCTACTAATCCTAATGTACAAAATACTCCTCCTCCAACTCCTTCTCTCGGTAAAACCTCTAAAGTTAATTCGGTTCAATCTATGCCTACCGGTAAAAATCAAAATAAAAAGAAATGGAAGGGTAAGAATAAAGAGGACAAAAATAATAATCAACAATCTGATAAACCCAAGACTCATCTTTTTTATGACAAAGACAAGCGCAAACCTCGTTATCCTTGCCTTATATGTGGTGAGGATCATTATACGAAAGATTGTCCACGACGTGTTGAGGTTACTAAGTTTCTGCAAGGGACCAGAACACCTCCTACACCCACCATTTTGTCACAACCGTTTCCTTCTCAGTAGCAGGCCCAATTGGTCATTCATGAAAAACCTTCTCCCTCTACCACATCTTATGTACTTATGTGTACCGGTGACTCCAAGAAGAACGAATTTGCAATCACTACTCGAACCAAAGATTATTCTCCTTTGAAAGAGAAAGTTGATGATTCACCACCTCCATTGGTTCAACCTCCTCCACCAACTTCACCTCATAATGGTCCTCTTCATCTCAAATGACCAAGTCTAGATACAGTTCTTCATCCTCCTCCTAAGGGCATTGTTCATAAGTCGTCGTTTAATCCTCATGCACGTGATGCTCAAAACTATAGTATTGTAGAAGACCTTGTGCAGGCACCTTCTGCGATGTCGGCTCTCGAAGTCCTTCAAAGTTGTCCTACACAACGGAAGGCACTATTAAAGGCTATTGGCGGAATTGATCGTACTGATACGAACTTGATAATATTTGACTTGGAAGATCATATTCCAAGGCTTCCTCCTCAATAAGTGTTTCAAAAACAAGTTGTTGTGGAAAATAGGAATATTTGTCGAACCCTTATTGACAAGGAGCCTTGACTTGTGTCATGTCCGTCACTTGTTGGAAAGCCATTGGATCTCCTACCCTTACCGAGTTACACAATACTCTAAAAGCTTTTAATGGTACAGGGTTTAAACCTTATGGTGTTCTTCCTTCGTTGTCTATTACGTTAGAAGGCAAAGTGGTTATTGTTGAGTTTGAGGTCTTTGATGCACCTCTTGATTATAACCTTCTACTTGGTCGTAGTTGGATTGATTCCATGCGTGCAGTTTTTTATAATCTTTTCCATGTGCTACATTTCTCGCACCAAGGAAAATTGTTATTGTCGATCAACTTGCCTTCTTTAATTCTGATTCAAGTACTAGCAATGTACCTTTCATTGCAAAAACACCTCTCGGTTATGAGAATGTCGGTGTGGGTCTTCTAAAGGATTCATCATTAATGGGCACATTTCCCATTCCACCATCTGATATTCCTCCTCCTTTTGTCACTTCGATTAACATGATATCAACCACTATTGGTGAAACCCCTGAGTCTTATGACCCTTGGCTAGTACCTAGCTCTAATAATTGTCTTCGTTACAACAATCGAATGCCTTTGAGTCTGGTAGAATTGGCTTATCAAGCTATTCAATCGGCAACTCCTTCTCCTTACTCTCTCTTAGATATGTCTCTGGATCTGTTTCACATATTTTTTCACAATGATGAGATGATCATGACAATCATTTCTATGGAATATACCCTATGGGACAATGGGCATCATCGTTCTATTCTCTTCCTGGAACCCGAGACCATAGAGAGTTATCAACGGGTTTCAAATCCATCTATTGTTACTACTATTTCCTTTGTTCCTGAACCAACACATGATGTTTTGTATGAAGGTAACTTGGGTAACATTTCACCTACCATCCCTCTAGGTATTTCGATTAAACCCGAAATCATGGAAAATGTTCACATCGGTGCCTCATGTTCTGCTGATGAGGTTCGAATTTACAAATCTCTTTTCCAAGAATTTCGTGACGTTTTTCCTTGGAGTTACAAAGAAATTCCTAGCATTGATCCAGATATTTTTGTACAGAGATTAAGACTTACCCAGACGCTAAAATTGTTCGGCAGATACTTCGCCCAGTACATCCACGCAAATTTGTTGCTATTAAGTCGAAGTTGAAAAACTTCTTAAAGCTGGTTTTGTCTATCCAGTGGCTTTGACTGATAGGGTGTCCAATCTTGTTCCATTTACGAAGAAAAAAGGCACGATCTGTGTTTGTGTAGATTATAGGGATATCAACAAAGCTTGTCCCAAAGACAATTATCCAACCCCTTTCGTTGACTAGATTGTTGACGACTATGCCAGGAGTGAAATCTTCTCCTTGATGGATGGTTTCTCCGGTTAAAATCAAATCAATATTTTACGTGTGGATCAACATAAGACTGCTTTTATTTTCTCTTGGGGAACCTTCGCATATAGGAAACTACCTTTTGGTCTTAAAAATGTTGGTGTGAATTTTCAACGCAGTATGTCTTACTCCTTTCATGACATTCAGCACATTGTACAACCTTACCTAGACGATTTATCGGCGCACTCTATGTGTCGTCAAGATCACTCGGCACATTTACAGGCCATTTTCCTACGATGTCATTATTATCGCATATGATCAAATCCACATAAATGTGTTTTTTGTGTGGAGTCCATAGGACTTGTTGGTTTTATCATGTCTACACATGGGATTAGGGTGGACCCTATAAAGGTTGAGGCTATCCTCAATTTACCTCCTCCTTCCACACTACACCAACTCCAAAGTTTGCAAGGGAAGGCAAACTTTTTACGTCCCTTCATCCCCAACTATGCTGAATTAACGAAAGGTTTTACTCAACTTCTTAAAAAGGGTTAAGATTTTGTATGGGACAACACTGCCAACAAAGTTTTTGAAGCTTTGAAACTCGCCTTGACCTGTACACCGCTTTTATTTCCACCCGATTATAGTCAAGATTATTTCTTATACTTAGTTGCTTTAGACTCTACCATTTCTATGGTTCTAGTCCAAGAGGATGATTCGCATGATGAACATGTTATCTACTATTTGAGTTGGAGTCTCACGACCACTGAAACCAAATATTTACATGTGGAGAAACTAGCCTTGGCACCTGTTCAAGTTGTTCAATGTTTTCGTCACTACATATTATTACGCAAAACCACAGTCATTTTCGATTGCAACCCCATGCAACACATCCTTACTCAACAATTTCTAGGGGTCAAATAATCTAAATGGATAGTTATTCTCCAGAAGTTTGATTTGGAGTTTGAGCGCGCCAAGTCAAAGAAGTATTTGGTTTTTGTCGAGTTGATATGTGACCCTCCCTCTATTGAGATAGAAACTGTGGCAGAAGATTCCTTTCCTGATGAGTCTCTCTTTTTGATCAGTTCTGACGACATATGGTATGGATACATTATCATTTATCTCCAAACCCAAACTTTTGGGCCCAAAATTTCTAGTATAGATCGTCATTGTATTCAGTATCAAACCTGTCAATACATTATCCTTGGTGATACTATTTACCGTCGTGGTATTGATTCCATATTTCAACGATGTCTCACCTATGATGAAGCTGAGAAAGATTTGAATGACTATCATTCTAGAGCATGTGGCGGTCATATGTCTGGGTATGCCACTGCCCAAAAGATCTTACGAGCTAGTTACTTCTGGCCTTCATTTTTTAAGGATTGCATTATTGTTGTCCAAAAATGCCATGCTTGTCAAACCTACAACAATAAGATATGATCTCATCCTGCTCCTCTTCACCCTGTAGTTTATGTTGGTCCATTCTGTAAATGGGGCATTGACTTCATGACATGTAACCCTCACTCGGCTAGGGGGCATGGATATATCATCGTAGTCGTGGATTATTTCACTAAGTGGGTTGAGGCGATGCCTACATTTGATAATATCGGGAAAACTGTAGCATTGTTCATATTCAATCATATCGTTACTAGGTTTGGTGCCCCTCAAGCCATCGCCACTGACCATGGTAGTCATTTTCACAATTTCATGATGTATGAACTTACCGAGAAGTTGGGTCTTCGACATGAAAAATCAACCCCTTATTATCCACAAGCCAATGGCCAGGTTGAAGAAATCAACAAATTTCTCACTACTATGCTTCGACAAGTGGTAGGAATTCACAAGTCAAGCTGGCAAACGATGCTCTTCTCAAAATTATGGGCCTATAGAACATTCGTTAAGTCTTCCATGGGGTTCACACCTTTCCAATTAGTATATGGTATCAAAGCAATTATGTCGATTGAATGTGAAATCCCATCTTTGAAACTAGTTGTCGAACTTCTCCCTAACATCTCAGCTGAAGAGGAACGTCTCTTGTATTTGATGAAATTAGACGATATTCGTCATGATGCTTCCTTAGCCATTGAAACTCAGAAGAAGCATGTCAAAGCTCAATATGAAAATCATGTCAAACCACGTGTTTTTTCTTAGGGTGATTTAGTTCTTCTTTACGAACATGATCGTGACTTATTAGGGGCCGGTAAATTTGAGCCTATGTGGCGTGGCCCTTATATTGTGAAACAAGTGTTGGAGAAAGGGACTTATGAGCTGGTAGATTATGATGGAATTCTTTTGAGTGAACCCAGAAATGGGATTTACTTGAATAAGTACTATGCTTAAACTATTTTTGCATGAGTGTTGTGTATTTTTAGTGTATCATACTCTTGTGTGCTTTTTTCGTTTTTTGGTTCTGCCTTTCAGCTGCTTACCTTGCATTGTGCTTGGTTTCCAGATGTCAGTGTCTTCGCTACCCTATATCGGCTTTGCTCATGGTGCTAGTCGCAGTACTCAAAACCTAGCGTCTATTGCATGGGCAATCTATGCCCCTACTGATGAATTGATTAGTCTACATGGTGTTTGCCTTGGTCGTGCAACTAATAATATTGTGGAATACAGTGCAGTTATCAATTTGATAACTGACGCTATTTCATTTGGAATCCATCATCTTATTGTACGACTTTACTCACAGTTAGTTGTGTTTCAGTTGAGTCACATTTATTCCATCTGAAGTCCTACTTTGTTACGGGTATATTTACTAATTCGCCTCTTGGAAAGACATTTTGATTACATTGAGTATCAACGTATTCCTAGATGTCTAAATACATTTATAGATGCATTGGATAATTATGTGTTAGACAAAAATTTGATATATTTATAAACCCAATCACACATTTTACAAAAACAAGTAAGCCGGTAGGAACTTTATATTAATATGACAAAAAGTTACAAAAAGTGTTTGTCCAAGGACCAAAATATCAAAATAGTGAAGCTCATAACTTCATGTACAAAAAGCATCAAGGATGTTTCTCATTGTAACAAACAACTACCCATGCCACTCTACGGATCAATCGACCAATAGATGCAGATACGCCAATTGTATGGCGTTGATAGTGTCGAGGAATTTCATCTATCGTGGCATCAGGGATGCTCACGGTTAACCCCTCTAGGTTATGCTCAATCACCTCCAGATATTCAGCAGCCACTCCTGCCATGGCACCTCTCTCTCCTCGCATCTGAATGGGAGAAGATTCTGGAGGACGATAGAGTGCCACATCTACATTATATAGATCACATGATTAGTCTTGGATAAATAACGATAAAAACCATTTTATATAATTAAAATATAAAAAAAATCATATAATGAAAATTTCCTTCTCACCTATGTCTCCCCACTGAGATCCCTTGGGAAGAGCTAAGTCAAGATCCCCACGGAAGTTTGTCCCGGCATACGCATAATCCTCCACCATGATTAGTTGATTCCTTAGCCATTGGAAGAAAACATTATCATACTTGACGATAGGCACACCACCGTGATGAGCCATTAGGTCCACCCACCTCTTCATCTGTGGATCTTGTGGAGTGGGTATGCCCCACTCCACCTGTAGATGTAGGACAGGAACCCTCTCCAAGAAGAAGGATACCAAAATGGATCCATAACCAAATTGTTTCAACCGACCATTTTGGCACTTTGTCAGTTGGTTTTTCATGTTCTTCAGGACACCCTCACACTAGTTGAAGACCCTGGGTTCCATGCACTCTATGGCATACTAAAAATGGCTTTGCAAATCCATATGGGGAGCTGCACTCCCTTCCATCTAGTTAATGGTATAAAGGATGGTCCGCAATGGTAAATCTTGAACATCTCTGATGGCCACCTTGCCACTATGTTTTTCCATACCCGGTACGCAATGGTGAGCAACATAGTAATCCATGGGTTCTCCTCCACCCCTGCTTCCCAAGAGTGATATCCGAGATCCTCGGTGAGACAAACCTGTCAAAAATTAAATATCCTCTATATCAAATGTGAGTGTATGCACACCCACGTGAAAGGCTTGTTCATTCACATCCCACATGTGAACCATATACTCTAGCAACCTCAGTTGAGCTCTCATGCCCTGAATTTTGAAAAACTTGAGTAATCCACATTGCCTAAGTGCCATAACTGTGCCTGGGTCATTCCCAAAAAAATAGTCTTCTTCCTCATGCTCTCTTTCATGCCACTAGATAATTTTGACCAAGGAACGTCAAAAGAAGATTAGAATCATAAAAAATCCACTCTTGGAAGTTTTTCTAGTTAATTTTATCTTTTCAAAGGTTGATTTGTGGTCGTCGCAGGGTTGTGATTTCATGCAGAGTGATGTCATCCCACCCTATGTTTGAGCCACCTGTAGCAATTCCAGATCATCGCAGTTCATGATAGTGTGGGCTTGCGACGATCTGAAAGCACAGGTACCCCCAAAAATTCGACCCAAACTCAACAAAAAACCAATAAAAACAAAATTTGAAACCATGAAAAGATAAAGAAGTAGAAGATTACCTTTTTGACGAATATGGTTCACAAAATGATCCACCAGGCACTCCAGAGTCGACAGTTGAAATTTGGGAGAAAAGAGGGTTTTGCAACACTATTTGGGTAAATTTGCAAATGAAATGGTAAAAGGGTTGTTTTGGCCTATTTTGTTGTTTTTTACCATATTTTATTGCAAAATTAAATTATTTTTTATATTTTACCCATGCCCTAAAGTCTAACCAACTTTGCAAAGTGTTTCCTATTGCAGATTAAAGGGTCTAAATACGAGACATTTGACAGGGATCCACCATTTTTATTGTTTTTGTATATACAGATGCTTTTAGGGTTTTTCAGGAAAAACTCTGAGCACAATATTAATTATTTCTCACGATCGTGAAACCATGAGAATGTAATCGAGTAATCTTTTGTCATTTTTTCGAACTCACATTGGTAATACGAAAAATGGAACTTATGGACTATCCTTTAAGCTCTTTTCTAACTCCCTAAACACGAAAAGATAGTCGAGCGACCTTGTTCTTTTCACGCTTGTAAAAGTATTTGAAGAAAACGTCTGATGAACGATAGATTATCTCTTTTTTGGTCTCATCAAACTAACTTACAAAAAAGGACCTTATGGAGTTCTCTTTAATTGTTTTTCAGACTCTCTAAAAATGAAAAACCCCTGATTTTTATTTCTTTGGACTCATTAAACAAACATAGAAAGACCCATATGGGATCGAACCACTCCTTCTTCGGGTTCGTTAAATATACTCTGAGGGACTCATCCGAAGGATGAACTTAAATTTACAAGCATATGTTATCCTCCTCAATCTTGTGTAAAAAAAAAGAGGTACTCGCCAGAAACGGTGGGGGGGATTGGGAAAGAAATGTGTCTATGTATTTGTGTTAGTGGCAGTAATAGTCGCTCTTGAAAATGACACCCCCCTTCATCATTGTATGCAGGTTGGGAAATCCATTTGTCTCTCATTTGACCATTCACAAGTTCATATCTTGGGTCCTCCTTGAGTCAATGTTGCCAAGACAACTATTGTGTCGTTCATCTGTTCAAGAGAAGTCCAACCTAAACAAGCCTTCTATCGAGTCGGCCATTTGCAGTTATAAATTTTCTACCATGTCGGCCTTCCTTGAGTCAATCTTGAATTACTTCATACTATGATCTACTTCAAATCTGTTACATATTCTGTGTCATTGATGGGGGATACATTAAGGCCATCATGTGACGAGTCTTTTCATGTCGACTTCAACTCATTATCCGGGAACAAGACCTAGAAATCATTTAGTACCTTGGAGCATGCATGCCTCAATGGCAGGCATCCTCACTTTAAACAGTGGGTTCACATCATTGGCCCCTGATTGGAAGATTCCATCAAGTGTTCGACTTCAACTCATTCATTCACATTCGTTGGATTGTACTAGAGTACCTTGGGATTCATTGACATCAATGGTGATTTCCCTCGCACTTGTTAACGGTTTTCATTAATGACCGGTAATCAAGTGGTTTCTACCATGTTCAACTTCGACACCTGTAATCACATGGCTAGATTCCTACTTAGAGATGAAGGAAATGAAGACCTTGGATCTCACCATATCGATCCAGGTTGCGACGGAGTATTCATAAATTTGTACTGACACATAGATTCACCGTGTATGTCTCATGGCTATGTCCAAGTTTGAATTCTTTTAGAGCATAGATCCACAGTGTATTTCTGGTGGCTATGTTGAATCATGATGACATGGATCCACAATGTATGTTTAGTGGCCATGACTCACGTGACACCTATGATTAGAGTCACTCATAGTCTGAGTATGGGAATGTCTATCTTAGAATATGGTATATTATTATGCAGATGCTTTATTGTTTATAGGTTTTCAATCGATGTGCTCCCAGTTTTCGACACTCACATTCTACAAAGTATTTCAGCTGTCACAAGTTACATCTTCATACTTTGGGGGGAATTCTATTACATATTATTTTGGTCACCCCAGTGATCAACAGACGACATGTGCTTAACTCGCTTCTATGTTCCCTGAAAATATTAAAAGAGACTTTTTCCAAGAGAAAAGTGGTTTGCTTTTCCTCCTCAAAAACTATGACAATGAAGATCGTCGCACCTTGCTCTATGCTTGGGGTGCAACGATGCTTGATCGTCATACTCTGCACCAAATATGGATTGTGGCGTCATTGCAGGTTGCATGTGCATAGGATACAACGATGCTTAAAGCAAGGGAAAAGTCAAAATTCACGAATGTTCTATAAGGGAATCTTCTAGAAGATGAGGTGGCCTTCGATCGGTTTGGATCTTACTCGCTTCTTTGATTTAGTGGGATCATCCTAATCTCCTCATCCATCCCTCTTTCACCCTATATAAAGAATGGATCTCTCATGGAGAAGGATAAGGTTGAATAGGCTAAGGTTTGCAAAGGCTTGCATATGCTTGCATATGCTTGCATATGCTTGCATATGCATGACGAGTTCTACTACAGATTATACTTGAGATGACTTTGCTTTAGCTCTCTAAGTCAAATTGTAGATCTTCTTCATCAAAGGCATTGGAGCAAAGGTGTGTGTGTTGGATAAAAGAGCCATTGAAAGGGACCTTGCAACATCAAGGCATGGATTGTATTCTCCACTTTCCATTCGTAATCTTAGTCTACTTGGTTTA
>SNQJ01S0002562.1:190679-235428 GCA_010110895.2 Picea sitchensis
GGAATCAAAAGTTATATTTAAAACTCCATTTGGTTGCTTGATTTTGGTCACAGGTGGAAGCCACGGGGCATAACCAAGAATCCCCACGAAGTAAATCTTGCAAATCTCAACATATATGGTTACTATTTCTACAATGCCTTTTCAATGATTGCTCAAGCTCTGCAAGGTTTTGATAATACCAAATTTATTTTCTCACCATCGTTAGATAACCCAAATGAGTCGTTCAATACACAATTGCAAATCAATCTTCCCAACAATCTTACACAATAATGACATCAAATCGTTTATGAAATTTGGAAAATATTAAGTTGAATACAATAATTGGTTTATTTTGTCTAGACCCCTTTGTTAGTATGAGAATTCTCACAGCACATAGATTTCCCCATCTTCATATAGACAAAAATAATGTCATTGCAAGGATTGGAACGAGTAATTGAACCTAATTGCAATGAAATGGATGGCAGACAATAATATATGAATAGTTGGTTATAGCAAGTATCTGATTTCATTTCATTGCTTTTGACTTGGTTGGTTGTCGAAAACATTGAATGACCAGTGGTTTGGTTCATAAAGGGAGAAATCCATTTATATCTTAGGTAGGTGACGAGGTGGTTATCGATTAAGGTGTCTTTTATATAGAAAACCTTAATCCAATCCTTGCATGTTCTAAACATGACCATATACCTCATTTCTTATATCCATGTTTCTAGAAAACAAGGAAAATCTACCAAAAGACTTTACATCACCCCAACCATTCATGTAATTCCCGTATTTACGAGAATGCCCATTTCTTGTGTAAAAACGCAAATGTGACACCTTATCTCTAGTGACAACCATATAGTCAAATTGTTTTTTTCAAAGGAAAAATAGTTATTAGTTAGTGTAACCTACAACGACACCACATATATGATTAAAATCATGTGTTTAACTATGAAAACGTTTCCTCATTGGATAGAAAAGTGTTTTTATCTATGTGATTCAAATATTCAATCATGTGTTTGTAAGATTATACCAACTACCTTCCTTTTTAGGTAGAAAGTTTGATGAATAGTCAAAAATAAAAATGTATACAATTGGAAAAAATATCAAGCTTACACGCGTGTAAGATAAATCCTTAGTTAAAACAATCCAACCTCAACCCAAGGTTTCAACATGGTAGTATTCAACTTTTTATTTTTTTTTAATTAAATATATTTTAATTTTAAATAAAATAAATAAGAAATGTGTCCTAAAGTGGGAAAAGAAGATGGTATTAATATAAAAATTGTGTGTAATGGCATATTTACATAAAGCCCGGTGGGTTAGCTCGAGTGGATGAGTGTTATGGTTATAATGATATAGGCCTAGGGGTCAAATCCTCGGCCGACCAAATAGTTGATATTGTTGGGCCTCACTCAATGTCCCCACTGGGTTGGGTTTCCCGCGATTTCTTCTATCGAAAAAGAAAGAAAAAAAACATCTTTACATAAAATTCTTATTGGAGTGAAAAGTTGGAACATGATCTCCATCTCAACATATCAATGTTAATTAATTTTCTTCTAATTTAACATTCATTATAATGTTACATGGTATTCATGATAATGTTAAATATTAAAAATATATTAAAATTATGTACCAGTATCATTTATCTTAGATATTATATGGTTTTGCATTTATTAATTATGGGAGCAACACAATATTTGCAAACCAATTAATTATGGGAGTAATGCAATATTTGCATAAATTTGTTACATCATTTATGGAAATAGCAGCACCACTTCATGTCCTGATGGCCAAAGGGAAGAGTTTTCATTGGGGCAAACAACAACAAAGTTATTTTGATTATATGAAGAAAAGAATCAGTGAAGCTCTAGCCTTGGCAATGCCTAATTTGAGATTGACATTGATGCAAGTGGGTATGCCATGGAAGTAGTTCTTATGCAAGGAAGAATACTTGTGTGTTATAACCACTCCAATTTGTTGCATGGAGTAGTGATTACACTACCCCATATATGATACGAAACTACATTCCCTTGTTCAAGAAATGAAGAAATTGAAGTATTATCTTTTGGAGAAGACAATCATGATTATTGACATCAACCACCATCCACCCTGGTGTTTTTAATACAACAACTCCATCTAGTAATCAAATACAACAAGGGTATTGCAAACGAAGATTTATTTTTGATGTCAAGACCACCCATGTAAACAATTGCAGCTATGGGAACCATAATGCAATTTGAACCTTTTACCCATGAAGTTCTAGGAGAGGAGTATGTAAAAAACATTGATTTTGGAGATATCTTCCAAACCATACAATGATCTCTTCAATCGGTACACCATGTATTCTCTATGTCCTACCACAAATCCTTCTGGTATCTTTATGGAAATTTCTTCTTTAAACTCACTGTAAACAAACATTGTCTTCATCTTGAGAACAATCAATGTAAAATTAATTATAAATGGCATCAATGACATGGTTTTGTATTTACTAGTAAATAGTGGTGATAATAGAAGTTTCCTTCTACTTTATTTCATTTTAATAACAAAATATGATTTGATATGTGGGTAATAAATAGCTCTAGATCAAGGGCGGTACGAGCGGGTGGGAATATCATTGATCCTGGAGGAATAATTTCGATGTACTATGCGTGGGGACTAGGAAAGGTTTCAAATAATATGGTTGAATCCTACTCTCTATGGTTGGGATTAAGCTTGGCAAAGGAGATGGGAATCCAAAATATTTTAGCGTTAGGAGACTCGATGTTCATAATTTGTGCCATGGAAACTCGAAAAGAAATGGGGAATAATTCCTTAAACTCCTTTCTCTCGATAATTGGAAATCTAGTCACTCGATTTGAAGAAGTTTCATTTCTCCATGTCAAGTGTGAACTCAACAACATGGTAGATCATTGGGAAAAACATTGCCTCTCATTTAACTCCTGAAACTTTGATAAAAAAAAATGGGGTGGTCTCTACCCTTCACATCCATGTATGATCCATTTTGTTCAAAATTTGTGAGGTTATGCGTGGCAATCACACGTCATAGCAAACATGACCGATGGGAATTTACTCATGTGCACTTAATTTGTAATTCACCTCAAGCGAGTATTAATTTCTACTTGTGTGGGCACGATAAGAATTGTTGAGAAGTTCTCCAGATGGAGATAATATCTGTGCCATATGATTGGTTGGAAAGTTCACGTTTTTCCTGTGATGGGTCTCGATTGGGGTTTCTCCAACGGAGGTTTTCTGGAAGCTCAAGTTCCATGGTGCTCTCTCGCTAGGAGTCAAAAGAATTGAGGGCGAAAGTCAGGTTGGCATTCCTTTTGTGTTGTTAGATGCTTTGGTCTGGACTGAAAACTCCTAGGTTTCTCTCTCTTCTATTCTCCCCTCCTCTCATCTTGTATTTTCTAAAATAAATTGTACTAGAAACAATATCCATTCTGGGTTTTTGTAGAACTGGTGCGGTCCCTTTATCCCATTCATTGTAATTTGGAGCAGGGGGTGTGAATTTATGGGGATTTTTTTTATCTCTCTGCATATAAATTTTCAGTAGAAGAAAGAGGGGACATTGATAGTAGATATGCTAAGAAAACCTTTCAGCGGCACGAAGAATCCCTTCAAGTGTTCCCAAGCTTTCCACAATCTTAGTGAAAAAATCTCAGAAATGGAGTGTATTTTAATCGGAAAGGGAAAGGTGGCAAAGGTACTAGAACTGCTTTAGCACCAGATTGAGAGGATAGACGCCTTAGAAATAAAATGTCAACAATGGCACAATATGGTTACCCCCCAGCATGTGGAGTCTTTGTCCAGAAGTTCAAACAACCATGATTTTGTCAATTCCTTCCGTCCAATATCCAGAGAAGCAAATTCAGGAGGCCATCCTCCAGAACCCATGGAAATTGAAGATCGTGGCACTCTCTCATCTGTTGCAAGAAAGGAGAATTTTTCGAGCACTTTACCTCAGTAACTCATGTATTTTTGTGTAATTGTGTTACTCAATCAGTTTGTTAAAATTGTTGTTAGCACAAATGTTTGGAATTTTAGTTTAGAACAATCAGTACATGATCAGGCAGTCAGTATGGATTCTATTTTGCTAATAAATTACATAAAAAATTTGGATGTGTCCTCCATAGTTGTAATCCTCTTTTTATATCTGTCGATAGGCATGGTATATAGTGTTGAGTTAGGTTTGACTTTCTATTAGTTTATGGTTGACCATAAAATATACATCCCTTGGATTGTACTAGAGTACCTTGGGAGTCATTGACATCAATGGTGATTTCCTTCGCACTTGTTAACGGTTTTCATTAATGACCGGTAATCAAGTGGTTTTTACCATGTTCAACTTCGACACCTGTAATCACATGGCTAGATTTGTACTTAGAGATGATGGAAATGAAGACCTTGGATCTCACCATATCGATCCAGGTTGCGACGGAGTATTCATAAATTTGTACTGACACATAGATCCACCATGTATGTCTCATGGCTATGTCCAAGTCTGAATTCTTTTAGAGCATAGATCCACAGTGTATTTCTAGTGGCTATGTTGAATCATGATGACATGGATCCACAGTGTATGTTTAGTGGCCATGACTCATGTGACACCTATGATTAGAGTCACTCGTAGTCTGAGTATGGGAATGTCTATCTTAGAATATGGTATATTATTATGCAGATGCTTTATTGTTTATAGGTTTTCGATCGATGTGCTCCTAGTTTTCGACACTCACATTCTATAAAGTATTTCAGTTGTCACAAGTTACAGCTTCATACTTTGGGGGGAATTCTGTTACATATTATTTTGGTCACCCCAGTGATCAACAGACGACATGTGCTTAACTCGCTTCTATGTTCCCTAAAAATATTAAAAGAGACTTTTTCCAAGAGAAAAGTGGTTTGCTTTTCCTCCTCAAAAACTATGACAAGGAAGATCGTCGCACCTTGCTCTATGCTTTGGGTGCAACGATGCTTGATCGTCCTACTCTGCACCAAATATGGATTGTTGCGTCATTGCAGGTTGCCTGTGCATAGGATACAACGATGCTTAAAGCAAGGGAAAAGTCAAAATTCACGAATGTTCTAGAAGGGAATCTTCTAGAAGATGAGGTGGCCTCCGATCGGTTTGGATCTTACTCGCTTCTTTGATTTAGTGGGATCATCCTAATCTCCTCATCTATCCCTCTTTCACCCTATATAAAGAATGGATCTCTCATGGAGAAGGATAAGGTTGAATAGGCTAAGGTTTGCAAAGGCTTGCATATGCATGAAGAGTTCTACTACATATTATACTTGAGATGGATTTGCTTTAGCTCTCTAAGTCATATTGTTGATATTCTTCATCAAAGGCATTGGAGAAAAGGTGTGTGTGTTGGAGAAAAGAGCCATTGAAAGGGACCTTGCAACATCAAGGCATGGATTGTATTCTCCACTTTCCATTTAATATAATGCAGCAATACATTTCTTCCCTATAAAGGTGTCTTAACTTTTATTGTATAACTCCTTGATCTTATACATAGAATTCATCNCCATTGAAAGGGACCTTGCAACATCAAGGCATGGATTGTATTCTCCACTTTCCATTTAATATAATGCAGCAATACATTTCTTCCCTATAAAGGTGTCTTAACTTTTATTGTATAACTCCTTGATCTTATACATAGAATTCATCGGAATATATATATCTTTATTCTCTCTTTCTTTGTTGGTTTGTGCTTCTTAAACAGGTTCATCATCCCGCAAACTCGAATATGGAGCGACGAGGATGACACTAGCGAGGATCAAGCATCATTTAAAAGGTATGACACTTGGACCTCTCTAAACTAGTTTATATGACAATGAAGTTTGTATTATGTCTTGTTTTGTTCTAGCTTCCTATGGAAGTTAGGGAGATTAGTTTGTTTCCGCAATTACCAATTCGTCCGATAACACTATTTGTATATGGAGATCTTGCTAGTTCCCTTACGTCTGTGAGAGGCGGTGCTTTCAAGGTTTCGGGCTTTGCTACCCTGCCCATACGATGGAGCTGACTTATGATTGTTCATCTATGCATCGGTTATACCGTGGTTGATTAGTTGCTTGACTTAGATGCCACATAGGTTACTTGCAGGGGTTATTCTGCAAGTACTCTGGGTCAGATAAGGGTCGGATAACACATAGCCTTTATGTAGGATTACCTCTCTGGGGGAATCTGATCGACTGGTTGTTAATCCCATGAGGGCCCTTATAATTGATTATGTTTCCTCTAATCTTTAGTAGCGGAGACTCAAGACCCTCTTGGGCGAGGCATACCTACTTTAGAGAGGGAGGTCCCTTTCAACCACTTTATCTTGTTTGTGTGCATATTGGTCATTTGATTATTTTTGGTGTGCTCTTTAATTATTAGTAGACCTTTGAGATTTTATACCGTGCTTTGAGTTGTCATTATCATGGATAGTGGAATTCCTGCAACTCCCTCCTTTACCACTACCCCCCCCCCATGATGTTCACTCATTTCATGGGGATGAATCTGTCTACTTTTCATAATGGTATGAAGAATTATGACACGCAGTCCATGCCTTGGGTCTCTAATCATTTTCCTATTGATATCCCAAATGCGCCTTCACTCTTTCCATCCTCTCCCTGGCACATTTATGTGAATCCTAGTTTTGGATATGGGGGCACCGTGGCCCCGCCATCTATGTCTTCATTTGATAGGATTCATGTCCCTCAACCAACTCTCACTATAGGAGGTTGGAACCTCCCCTCCTACGGATCCGGTCCTAGCCATGTTTTTTCAGGAGCCAGTACCCAATTCTAATTCTAATTGGGTGGTTATTCTAATTATTACACCCCATATGTGTATCCTTCATCCACCATGCAAGTTCCTACGAGCACTTTTCCCATGGCGGGTCCATATATATCCTCTGGTATTTCATACAAAGGGAATCAATTTTACAGTTCGGGCTACCCTCTTCATGGAACCCCTTCACATGGGGGAAACATATATCCTCACTTGAATAATCCTTATCATACTTTTGTCTCTTCGCAAACATCTGCTTCAGTGATGATGCCTGTACAAACCTCTATGGATCAATTAGGCGAAGGATACTACCTTTCCATATGGGGACAGGGTGTAAACCAGGACCCTTCCTGGCCTGCAATGTCTCAAACCCAGTCTTTCACGGGACCTTGGTCTCAAATGCCACAACTCACCTCCGTCTCTAGTCCAGTCACTGACAGTCATATTGGAGCCCCATCACCAATCACTGCTAGTCGTGTTGGAGATTGGTCGACGACCTCTGTAAGTCATGTTGAAGACTTGCAACCGGTCGTTGCTAGTCATGTTGGGGGCATCACTCTAGTCGCCATGAGTCATATTGATATCACATCTCCAACCTTTATACATCATGCGGGAGATGAACCTCCAACCTCTGCTAGTCACGCTGAGAGCATGTCACCAGCCATTGTAAATGACCCTGGGGGAATTCATACGATTGAGAAGCCTAGATGTCTAAGATGTGAGCCCAAATTCCTTTGCAGGACTTAAGAAGGAAATCACCTTACTCGTTTGTGTCATGCTACTCTCGAGATACCGAAAGCGTGGTTTTCACCTGGGGGCCCTTCGGGTTCTAAGGCGTATGTGGTTTCCCCACACTTTGTTTCTCCTTTGATTGAAAAAACAGTCATGCCGATGCAATCCTTGTCTGACCACACCCCCATTTTTTAGGGTGATGTATATCCTAGCCTTGTTGTCACACATCCTATTCAACCAACGGTTGAAGAAGTGGTCGTGCCGATGAAATATATGGTCAATCCAACTCTTCTTTTTGAGGGTGATGTGTATCCTGGCCTTGTTGTCATGCATCCTATTCAACCAATGGTTGAAGAAGCGGTTGTACCAACGCAATTTTCAGTCAATCCAACACTTCCCTTGGAGGATGATGTGTCCTATAACCATGTCCTTATCATTTCTAGTACTGCACCTTCTCAACAAGAGAGAATTTTACTCTCCCCAAGTACTCCCCCTTCAAGTCCTGTAGACGTTCCTTTTGATTGGGATGGTCTTGTGGGGTATCCAATGTCTCCTCCTATGTCCTTTCAAGTAAGAGACATTATTTGATATATCACGGAGAAGGTAACCTCCGCTAGCACTTTACCCTCTTCGACTTGGAGAGTTGTGGGTTTTCCCAAGCTTATGTCGGCTATTCATAAGATGTTGACCTTTCACAGAAATCCTATGTGGGAGCCTTGGCCTCCCCCATGACATTCCTCCTAGAAACCTCTCAGCGAGTTTTATTTAAGCTCTTTTCCGACTCATTTTCAAAAAGAGAAAAGATTGTCGAGTGAACTTGTCTCTTTCACACGCGTAAATCAGATTTGAAAGGACGTCTATTTGGTACAAGTTTATCCCTTTTTCAAACCAAGTAGACTAAGATTACGAAAAATGACATTTTTTGGCATTAAGTTGTGATTGCATCTCATTCCCTCGCTTGCAGTGTTGATCCTATTGTCAGTTCTCGCTTTGCGTTATAAACCATTTGCCTCAATAGTTTTGCATCCTCAACCAAGCAGAGCCTTGTTTATATCCTTCAAAACTTGACACCCTATACCTAGGAGGGTACATTCCCCTGAGTGTATGTCTTCTGCATGCACCTCCCTGCATTGAGCATAGGTATGTTCCACTGCTAGAACTAGTTTTGCTTACTTGCAACACTCGTTCCCTACTCTGTATCATAGCATTCATTTGACTATGAAAAAACAAAAAAAGATGAGTGGGAAGGGAGTATTATCTTATATTGGCAGCAGTCATGTCGCCTTTGAACATAGCACAAAAATTTTGAGTCCACTTGTCATCATAATTTTGGGTTTAACATGGCCTTAGGAAGCTGAGCTCGTTACAGAGAGATTAATCCCCCAACTGGTTACTCTTCTAGTCCCTATGGAGAATTTGATTGATGCCTCTTGCATCTCATGGTTTCATCATTGAGTTTATGTTGCCTGAGTCTTCTATATGTCTCATGCTCTTGTTCAAAGGATGTCTATCAACCTGTGTCGGCCATTCCTCAGAACTCTTGAATTTGCATTTCGGCCATACCCTCAGTTTGTCTCAGAATCACATGAAGTTGTAGTCATATTGTGCACCCTGGTCCTACTTCCCTCATTGGTAGGTAACCTTGAACYCGACARTCGACATTTCATCATTGGTCGTTCACTGGGTGGTTTCCCTTGTGCTCGACATCAAGACATCTATTCACACATTGGGATTCGTGTAGTGTCTTGGATKCCATTAGCCTTATTGGTGGTTTCATTTCCTTTGTCAATAGTTTTCCTCRTTGGTTGTTATTTAGAKGGTATTTTTCGTGTACAGCTTGCACCTGGCACACGTGAAAGACGCAYAGGGTYGTTGGTTCATGAACATGTTCCTCATCTAATTTCCTCCAAATCATCAAGCTCTTGCTTTGTACCTCATGCTGAATGATGAGAGATGCCTTAATGCTCTCCTTCCAGCGGGTCTCCTTCCATCGACTTCARCTCATCTATTCTGGAGACGAKACCTAGAGTCCTATGAGTACYTAGAGCCTTGCAGTCATTAGTGGYAGGTTCCCTCGCCGTCGATAKTTGGGAATACATCAATKTCTCYTGATCGATGGATTCTTCAAGTGTWCTACCCYGACTCCTTTAYTCACACTTRTAAGAATGTACTYGGTGCCTTGATACCTRCTTTCATCATCGGTAAGMTATCTYGYRTTTGTTAACGGTATACCTCAATGGTCGATAATCAAAYGAAGTCKCATTGTGTTCAACCTCAATTCCTTTATTCACATGATGTAGACTTGCACCTTTGGCGGATTGTGTAGAASACTTGAAGACATCAGTTTATAGTCGTAGCTCTCCTGATTTGTTGCTACCTTTTCATTGGACCAGTACCTGTGTGACTTCAGTGAATATGGGAGATCAGATTGTACTCCATTATATACAGATATCTTCAGATTGATTTTGAGACGGGTTTTACAGGGCCTTGCCCGTGACTATGACAGGCTTTGGCATGTAACCACATTTGCATTTGCCTATTCATGGCCTTGGACAATTGTTTGGTATATTTTCACATGGATCTACAGTGTAATTCAAATTGGCAGCCATGTATGCAAAGTTAGTACAGATTGTAATGAGCAACTAGTTATTCCAGTTGCATCCCCATTACTCCAGTTCTGGGTCTTATAATGTATTTCGGCCATCGCAGATACTCCTATGACCTCCCACATTAGGGGGCATCTGTTATAGCAATATTTGCCTCACCCTATGCAATCTTGCACAGAAGGCCTTTTTCCATTTCCCTATGCAGACTTGAAGTCCTTTTTTGCAAATCCCAGAGCTAAAAACATGATTTTTTTACATATACGCGCCCTGCCTATATTACAACATGTGTATACGCAGGTTGCACCACTACAACCCACGTACATCGAGAAATGTGCCCAAAATTAAAAAGTGGTGTCAGGTTTCTTTGTCACGTCACGAGATCAATGATTCTTGGGCTTCCATATACTGGAAACGTTCCGACTCAGCCCTTCGGTTCCACTTGAAGGCTATAAATGGGCCAAATTTGAGCTATGGAAAAGAGGAGAAAGAATTCAACTTTGAGAGCAAAGTTACTCTGGAGAAATTATTCACTTCACATTGAGTCTGCATCCCTTTGTCCTTTAAGTCTGAACACATTGTTTGGCCCCCAAGCTCTTCTCTTATTGATTGAGAACTCCTTGGTCTCTCTTATATGAGCATGCCTCTGGTGGAGGATTGAAGTGGTGGAGGCCCAGCTAGAAGGAACTTGGTTTCTCGGTTCCGAACCATGCCGACATGGAAGTTTGTAACTCATTCACTTTAGTTGATTATATCTTAATAGAAATACTCTTTTCTCGTCCAATTAATATCTCACAAATATTTGAATTATTATTCCATGGGTGTATTTGTTATGAATGTTGATGTATTATTCTATCAAATGTGCTAACATTATATATTATCACCATATGTTTGTGTTTCTTGGTTGTTGAGGACTAGTTGAAGGTATATTGCTTTGGGTTAAGTGCTCAACAGTGGACTTCATCGAACGTCTGGACGAGGTAGGTCTCTTATCTTGTCTTGTTAGCGTATTTGTTTATATAGCATACTTGATATTAGAGTTGATTTCTGCAGTCATTTCCATCTATTGTGGTTTACCCCTAGCCATAGAGAGATTTTCCTCATAGCACACATGACACATAACTTTTAATGGAGTTGTTGCTTATTTTGTGGTATAGGGATTTGTATATACTCTGAAGATTTATCATGGCCTATTCATTTTCTTAGTTTGACCCAGATAAATCATAGTGATATATATGTTCATTAGCATGTAATATATAAGGATCTCTCTCGTTTAATAGGTGTAGAGTTCCAAACCCAAGCTTCTATAGATAGACATACATCCATCAAAAAGGACTCTTATTGCTCATGTACCATGCATATTTCTCTTATGAAAGTTATGGGGAGGGGGAATTGATCAATATAGAAGGGAGCGAGGGGCATGAAAGAGAATTATTTCTTTAGATATTCACATGCATAAAGAGAGAATCAATCCATCCCTGCCTCATTGGCATACAGAAGTTGACCATAGAGAGAGACCCATTAGTGTACACCAGGCATGATTTCCTTCCTAAGTAATGATACTTGATGCATTATATGGCATATATGTATGTATGATATAGACATTGAGTGACTATCTACCTAATACCCATAAGATCAAGTTGTCACCTGAAATAAACATGGTGGAAAAGGTCGACTCCACAACATTATAGTAAAGATGGCATAAGACTATATAAGTCACAATCGGGAGTGGGACTTGAATAAATGTCCACCATGAGAACAAAATTTTCCAAAGTATTAATAAAAAATTCACTATATCTTATTTTGCGGGGCCTACAACTCGTTGACAATCGACTCTTTGTATTGATAAAATGAAATGATAAATTTAGAATTTAATTTTTTTTGTTCTTAAGAGTCTTTGTTTTTTCTTTTACAAGTTTATAATTAATTGTTGAGTCACCATTCAAGTAGAATGAAAAAAATATAACTCTAATTACAATAGTTTGATCCTTTATTAAAATGATCAAAACATCCTCAAATTACTTCAGCATTTTCATTCACGCATCCAAGTTAATGCCATTGCAATGCTAGGTGAATATTACGACTGGAGAGAAGTTGTGGTCGTCTATTCTAACAATGATTACGACACTGACTTGTATCCCTTCTTGAGTGATTCTCTCAGTAACGTGAGATGTGAAATCGCTTACAGATCGACCATTCCATCAAATGAAAATATAAATGCTCTAAGAGTGAAGCTTTCCAAGTTGAGGGACATGCAGAATAGAATTTTTGTTGTTCATATGACTTTCGAGTGGGAACTCTTATCTTCTCAAAATCTCAAAACATGAAGACGATGAGCAATGAATATGTGTGGATTATTACAGAAGAGCTTAGCACTATTCTCGATGTCTTGAAAGAATCAAGCATTGCATCCATGCAAGGCATTCTAGGAATCAAAAGTTATATTTAAAACTCCATTTGGTTGCTTGATTTTGGTCACAGGTGGAAGCCACGGGGCATAACCAAGAATCCCCACGAAGTAAATCTTGCAAATCTCAACATATATGGTTACTATTCCTACGATGCCTTTTCAATGATTGCTCAAGCTCTGCAAGGTTTTGATAATACCAAATTTATTTTCTCACCATCCTTAGATAACCCAAATGAGTCGTTCAATACACAATTGCAAATCAATCTTCCCAACAATCTTACACAATAATGACATCAAATCGTTTATGAAATATGGAAAATATTAAGTTGAATACAATATTTGGTTTATTTTGTCTAGACCCCTTTGTTAGTATGAGCATTCTCACAGCACATAGATTTCTCCATCTTCATATAGACAAAAATAATGTCGTTGCAAGGATTGGAACGAGTAATTGAACCTAATTGCAATGAAAGTGATGGCAGACCTAGCCATCACTTTAATTTTTCATTTAATGTGATAATCTTGATATAAGAAATATCAATATTTTAATCTATTATTGATGTAAGAAATATTATTATTTTAATACATTTATCATTAATTTCTTGAATTTTAATTCATTTGTCATTAATTTCATTACGTTGCCATAATGAATTTGTCGCCTTCACTGACAAAATATTCATTGCCATAAGTATGTAATGAGTAAAGTACGTTGGATATTATTAATAGCCGCAACATGTACATATAGGTTAAATAAATTGGAAAAGCTAGCTCACCTGGTAGAATGTCGGTTCACGAGCTCTATGTATTTTTGAAAAAAAACACATTGAAGTTATCCTTAACAATTATTTTATTTCATAATGGCGGAAGGTGTGGGGGGAGTCATCACAGACTCTAATGGACAAAAGATCTTGGACTACTCTTGGGGGCTTGGAAACACCACCAATAATAGAGCAGAAAACCTAGCATTTTACATGGGTCTACAAATTGAAAGATCCATAAATCTTCATGAACTAATTGTTCTTGGAGACTCTAAACTAATTCTTAAGGAACTTCTTGGCATTAACAAATCCACAAATCAAGCTCCCAGCGGTTTCCATTCTCGGATGAAAACCCTGAAATCTGAATTCAGCAAGATCCAATTCTTTCATATTCTTCGCTCCCAAAATCAAGCAGTCGACCAACTAGCAAAATCAGCAAAAAACATGGAACAGAGCCAACTCCTCATCAACGAAATTGAATCTCATGCATGGATCCCTTAAGAACCTCCAAATGTGGCAATTTCCCCATATTCGCGTGGATCTTCCTCCTTGTAACAGCTCCTCCATTCTCGTATATTCCCTTACAACTCATCCCCTTCCCTCCGCCACCCCGTCTCTCTTCTCTAGGCCCCACCATCCTCGCGCTCTGGACATCTGGCACTCCATGCTTACCGACGCACGATTCCTCCTTCGACCTCATGGATCCATGTTTGTACCTTTCCTTCTCTCTCACATGCCTCATCATTTCATTTCTTACCTTCTATATGTATGCTCAGCATGCCCCTAGTGCTCCCTGATGCTCTCTCCCACTGCCATGGCGTCATCGTCAGTGTTTTCCTTTTTGGACGAGCATCTTGGTCCGTGGGAAACCCATATCACGTGTCTTCTCAAGAATGAAAATGGTAACTCCTCACCGTATATGTGGGTTAGGCATTGTCTTCCCTCATATACGCTTTCTCATTTCAGCAAAGAGTTTTATGATTTTGTGCTTCTTCGTCCCCTTTTCATTATGTGGAGGAGATATGGAGCCCCTTGCTCTTGTCCTTCCTGTGCTTCGAGACCAAATTCGGGATTTGAGAGTTGTAGTAAGAAACTCAGGGGAAAGAATGGATTCGCGACTTCGAGAACTCTAAACAGAAAATCAGGAACTTCGGCATCATAGCGCAAATCTTCAGAACCAGCCACAGTCATAGGAACGTAGGCATAACCAAGATCTCGTGATTGTTCTTTGTGGGGTTAACAGAAACTCCAGGCATATCATCTTGCTTAGTCAACAATTGGGAAATCCCCTCGGTCGTCCTTAGCACCCTACAAATTCAATCGAATCAATTGATTCAAGGCTTCCTTCAACCTTCCATTCAAAAGTTGCAATTGAACAAAATTAGGCTCCTCAAGACCCAGCATCAGCTCCAACAATGCACAAGCTAGAAGAAAAAATTCCACCTTCAGCAGCAATTCAAGCTGATCTCCAGGAATATGCAGAAGCATCTCACAATTTCTAACCAGGTTTCTATAAATGGTTAGCAAATTTATGTTCATTTTGTCTTCATATGTAGCCATTTTTACATGGCAGACTAGCAGTTCTTTTTGGACCATTTTTAAGTCCTCCATTAGATTGAACCAGTCTTCTCAGAAAACTCTTTGGACACAGTCCAAAGAAATGCCAGATTTTTGCCTCTATGTAATGTGCTTCAGCACAAAATTTACTTTAATATAAATCTCCAACCGTTCTTGTTAAAAAAAACAATTATTTTATTTCATAAATTGTCGAGGAAAGTAATGCTTAACAATTCTAAATTTCTTTATTTTATTTCATACACTGTCGAGTAAAGCAATGTTTAACAATTCTAAACTGCATTATTTTATTTCCAACAGTTGCACAGTAAAATAAAATAAAAAAGGTAATTCTGACAATCCGACTTGATTTAGAAGTCATAAATTATACTAGGAATTTACTTTTTAATTAAATCTCGGGGGTTAAGACCTCAAGAATCCTAAAGATCATTCTCTTATTTTTCGTGGATGACGTCTTGATCATGACCAAATCTCGAGTTTCACGCTGGGAGAAGATAAAAATATGTTCTTTCTTCCTTTTGCAAAGTGTCGGGTTTAGTCATAAACCCTCTTAAATCATCCTTGCACTTCTCAGGTATTGAGGATTCTGACCTGGATATTTTTAAATCTCTTTTTCCCTTTAAATTCGTTGGATTGGACGCGGGTTTCCGGTAGTTGGGATACGTCCTCAAGCCTGCAAATTACTAGGTTGAGGACTGCAGATGGCTCCTACAAAAATTTGAAAAAAGGATCGGGACTTGGTGTCATCGTTGGTTGACGTCGGGTGGGAGATGCGTTCTTGTTAAAGTGGCTCCATAAATTTTACCGGTGTACTGGCTGGCAATAACAAACATTCCAATTTCAATTCTTTCCAGGATCAAAGAATTGATGTTCAGGTTCCTGTGTTCGGGTTGTAGGGATTCAGAACATATCCATCTTTGTAAATGGGAGGACCTTGCAAATCCAAAATCCTATGGTGGTTTGAGTTTTAAACATTTGACTTGGTTTAGTAAAGCGTTGGTTGCTAACACTCTTTGGCATTGTCTGATGAAGGATGGTCTCTAGCAGAGGGTGATTATGGATAAATACCTACATTCCTCCTTTGTGGTGTCTTGGCCCAGAAAACCCTTGATGATATCACTAAAAATCTCAAACACCTGGAGGTGCCTCCTCAAATCTTGTCATGTGGTGGCACATTGGACTGCTTGGAAGCCCGGATATGGAATGTCCATCCGCCTTGGAGAAGATTCGATCCTTGGGTTGGGTAAGAGATATTTTTTATCAATAGGACTCATTGACTCTCTAAGGTCGAGAGGCTAACACTTTCTTTTCCAAATAGCAGACACGGGCAGGCAAGGATTAGTCTTGACGCAGTGGAAATCTTCCTAAGAGATGGGCATGGTCGGTTCGAAGGCAGAAGAATGGGAGGAATTTTGCAAATCCCTGGTCCACGAAGGAATCTTTCTTTCAGATTCTCTGGATGAGTTAGTTTGGAAAGAGAGCATGTCTTTGGGTGTCATTACAACAAAAAATGCTTATGATGTTATAGCTTTGAAGATCTGGCCTTGAAGTATCAATTGGTGGCACAGTTCATTATGGAAATGGGATTTGACTCGTAAGCTCAAACTCTTTACTTGGTTGTTGATGGAAAACATGATCCTCACTTGGGAGAATTTGCAAAGAAGAGGGCATGAGGGTCTGGGCATGTGTGCTCTATGCAAACAAGACACAAAATCGACCCAACACATGATGATACACTGTAACTTTTCACAACAGGTTTGGACAGAGTTGTTGGCAGCTCTTAAGATAAACTCTGGTTGGAACAGTTGGAACCTGCAAAATCTCTTTAAGGAATGGTGTCACAAGCATCTTCTTTGGCACAAGTTGCCTTCCATTATACGTTAGCATATCTAGTTGGAAAGAAACACAACAGTGTTTGAGGAAGGACAGGTATATATTGTCTCGGTGATCTACAAGATTATGGGTTGGTTAGGGAGAATAAAGAAGAAATTGCAACCTCCCATAAAATCAAAATTGCCTCCTAAGATATTATTTGGAAGACCAGCAGGCTCTGATGGGGATGCACAAAGAAATGGGCAGCTTAGTGGAGTGAGGGGAGTTATTAGGGTAAATAACCAAACAAAGTACAAGTGGATGTTGAACTGTGGTTCAGGCACAAATACTAGAGCAAAACTTTTAGGAGTGTGGCCACTACTACCTTTATCTATCTGCTTACATATATATGATCTACAGGTGGTTGGGGACTCAAAGATTATAATAGACTGGCTGAACCGAAAATGTGACCTTCGGGCCTTGGGATTGACCTTTTGGAAAGATCGGATCTTGGGCCTCATTCTGGAATTCTCGGCTTTAGACTACATGCACACTTATAGAGATTTCAAGCAGGAGGCTGATGAGCTTTCCAAATAACCTCTAGAACATCAGGAAGCAAGACTAAAATACTTCCAGATGGTGGATGGGCTAGTGGGCCCATCTTTGTTTCTATCTCTTTATTGATGTATTTCTATAGTTTTTAATATGCAGTTGATAGTTTCTTGATGGTTTTCGGATCTAGGGATTGTTGTTTGGATTGATCTAATTTTCTATTTAGGTATCCTATGAAGCTTCTTGTAGATAGGGTGTTGAAGTGTTTTGTTGACCCCTCATAGTTCGTATGGGGTTGTCATATCATGCAGACTGAATCTTATTTTTGGACGGATAGTATCAGCCAGGACAAAATTTTGTACATGTAAAGAGACCTTTTATATATATAATATATAAGTGCATTTTTTCTTGTGAAAAAAAAAAATGTAATTGTAGTTTTCATATTATTGTCATTTCAACTGCCAAATTTGGATCAAAATCCCGAAATGGCTTAAAAAAAAGGAGATTTAGTTAGTGATTAGCCTAAGCTTTTTTTGTAGTAGTAGTAGTTGTTGAATCTTAGTTTTATAAGCCGTAGTCTAATCGGTCTACGAAATGGTTCTTCTTCGATGATTTTTTTCAAGGACATTTGCCCGAAATCCAGCAAGAAATTATTAGATCCACAAATTTGAGTGATTATTTCAGCATAATCCGAGTGCCCCAGGGGTTTTTCAGCACGCTGAATCCATTTCTGCATTCAAAAATGGATTTTAAACAACAAAAAATAGTGATTTCATGCATATTTATATTTTGTAGAACAGTTAGGCAACGTCATTTTATAATTAAGGCATTTGGGTCAGTCTTTAAGTATTCAAAATTACCAACATCCACATTAATAATATTTATTTTTTTTACAAAAAAATGGAGAAAATTGTATTTATAAAAAAAGGCATGACCAAGGTCGTTGAGTACAATGGTGGGTGATCATAAGGAAGAAAGTCCAGCATAATATATCTATCATTTACAAAAGTAGCATTACTAATCCTATTAATCTTTCATGCGATACTAGTTACAAAACTTAGAGATTCAAAAATGGTGTTCATGCACCTTACAAAGGCTTACAAAATTCAGAATGTTGCACTATTGTTATTTTTTGATGGGGTCTTCATCTGCATGAGGGTCCAAAGCCACGTTCAAGTCTGGCATAAGCATTTGCTCACTGGATCCTGGTCTGTTGCGAACTGCTTCAATTTGGCTCTGGACTGGAGTCTTTGAAGGAGCTTCCCTCGGATCTAGCCTTGATTGCATCAACTCCCACTGTCTACGGAGGAAATCCACTTCATCTTGGAGCTTACCAATGAGCGTTCTATGTTGTGCCAGCGTTTCCAGAGTGAAGGAAAGAGTCGAGCTATGTGAGTCAACTTTGAGAGAGAGTTGGTGGGTGGTGGTGAAGATATCATCCACCTACTTGTCCTCAACATGCACCTGAGCTTGTTGTTGGGCATTCCCGTGAGGCATGGCAAGTGATGGAATGTTGGAACCAAAGTCTGAAGGGACCTGAGGTACCACCGAATTATTTCCAATCAAGTTGGCCAGAGATCTCTTTTGTGTCCAGGGGATGGTGGTATGACGACTAAAAATGACGCAGATCTTTAAAGAGTGGAAAGTGAAAGAAAGTGATGGAAAAGAAGTAAACAAGATCACAATCGAGATGCATGTGTACCTGACCAGAGAAATGACCCAATTGAAATTTCGAGTGTCAAGGGAGGTTCGAAGGCTAGACACTCCACCTCTAAGCCAAAACTCCTTCGTCGTGAAATTACATAGCTTCCAGTTGACCCGCACCAATATGAGCTTACCTTATGCCCAGATGGCAGCTGTAGTGGCGAAATTGTTTCTCCCCCTGAATCCCTGAGTCCTATAACTAGAATTTCCCTGAGAGTTATAAGGACCTAGAGTCATGAATTTTTCCCAGAGGAATGAGGTAGCATTGGAAAACTTCCTCTTTTAATAGAACCTCGAATAGCAGAGGTGCATGAATGCATATGGTTGCAACTCCTCCCACGGATCAGAGGTCCTTCAGAGGTTGTGGTGGCGTGTACTTTCTGAGACTCCAGATTTACAATCATGATTACAACCTTTTCGTCCATCCTCAAAGCCATTGACGTTTGACTTGGCCTACTGCTACGAAGTATGAGTTTTCGAGGAGTCCCACAAGGGAATTTTATGAAGTGACCACTCTTCATCATGGATGGGACTGAAATCGTGCTCGTCCTGCAAAATTCCACGAGCCAGAAGATAGTGGGGGTACTTCCCTACTCTTTTAAAGGCATTCATGTAATGCGTGTACACTCCAGGTGTCTTCGACGGATATCCTGGAGCCAGGTGGCTCAATTCTGATGTGGGGCCATTTCATTAGGGTGGGGCTACAGATAGGACCCACTCCTAAACTTTCAAAAATCCAGGGGCCATTCTGATAGCCCGGTTAGCCATTTTGTTGGATTCCCTTTTGTTTCCCCATAAAATGTGGAAGAATTTTGCTTGAATAGAGGACAGGAGAGTTTTTTATCGATCTATAATTCTCTGAAGCTTAGTGTTCTTTGGAGTGTTTCCCATGACAAAGTATCGGATGATATTTTTTTAGTCACCAACGATTGTGATACGATTCAGTTGTTGTGCCTGAGCTAAAAAGATCCCTTGATAAATCGCATATGCTTCAGCGATATTGTTGGAGTTTATGCCCAGGTTCCAAGAGAAGTCGAGCAAACGTTTTCCTCTAGGGTTGTACAACACCCCTCTCGCACCTCCCTCCCTTAACATCCACATTAATAATATTAATATACATATATATTAATATTATTAAGTGGAAAAAAACATTATTAATATGTTCATTGTAGACTTATCTATTTATAGAAACACATTAATACTATTGTTTGTGTGGTTGTTGCTAATAACTAATGGGTACACAAAGATATCTTCTAATAATTAATATCATATATTTATATTAACAAAGTTCATACACAACTTTAGTTATTAATGAATAAAGTTATATTAATATTAATATAATAGTATAATAATATTATTATAGTATTTATTAATGAATAAAGTTATATTAATGTTAATATAATAATATAATAATATACTATAATAGTAAGATTATTATAGTGTAATAGTAAAATTATCATATTGTTTAGTTATTAATGAATAAAGCTATATTAATAGTAAGATTATTATAGTGTAAAATTATTATATTGTTTAGTTATTAATGAATAAAGTTATATTAATATTAATATAATAGTATAATAATATTATTATTATAATATAATATAATAGTAAGATTATTATATTGTAATAGTAAAATTATTATATTTTACTGTTACAACATTTACATAATTATTGTATAAATAGAAATTATATTATTATTATTATTTTGTAAGTGAGTGTAAGAAGTTGTATTACTGTAGGATAGATTATGATATAAAAAAGGGGCCCTCCTAGCGTGCCTAGTAGGAAACCAGATCAGGGGTTCCCAAGTTGCGCTTACTGAAATGTACGAGGGGTGGGACTGGTCTGCCACCAGGGGAAACCAGGTCAGTCCCCCCATAACCAGTTTGAAAAGAAAAATCAACATAGACATAAAAAAACAGACGCAGAGACTACCCACTAGGCCCGCAGGTTGGTGGTCGAACTAACCATTCAACTAACCGTTCACTCGTCCAGGACAATGATGTGTTTCTTCCTGTCATCCACCTAGTTCTTATTATCCTCCTTCTAGGAGATCGTACGAGTCTTCTAAATATGGGCTGGCGCGCCGTGTCCATCGACTGGTGCGATGTCCATGTGATGGACATAGAACAGATAAAGGTGAAATTGAGCAGCTGACTGCTCCATCTTGGATTTTTTATCCTTCTCGACCTCAACTAGCAGTTTGGTAATAGTTTCCAGGTTACTGAGGCGACTCAGGATTTCGTCCAGCATTTTCTTGTGATCTATGTTGTCCTCCCACCTGGCTTCTTCCATTTCCGAACTCACTTTCCCAATCATCATCTTTGTTAGCCACAGCATCTCTATTGTTTTATGGTAGAGGGTTTCCCTGGGTTACGTGGCCCCCGGATCAGTTGCTCAGTCTACTTCATGTTCCAGTGCATTCCAAGCTTTACCATTGCATTTTTCTTTGATTTCCTTTTCCCAGCGGGTGATGGTCGCTTTTCCTTTCGGCGCAACCAAAATTTGGAAGGTGCCCTCCGCATCTTTTGTCGCCTTCTCCATTCTTGACACCCGTCGTGAACTATTCAGAACTTCCTTTCCAAGGTGATTCCTCTTCCTGTACGTTCGCTTCATTCTCACCATCTCGTTTGGTCTATCACATCTCCTTTGTTGGTTACTCATTTTGTGCCTCACTTCATAGGGATTCCTCCTTTCCCTGAAGTTCTGCTCCTTCTGTTTGCGGCTACTCCTGTTATCTTTCCTCTTATTGATCTTCTCCTGCTGTGATCTTGTCCTTCCAATCATGGCTTGTCATAGTGGTGATCCCTCCCGTCCTTTTTCTCGGTGGTCGCTCATATGATCGTGATGACTCAGCCTTTATCCCTGTGCGGATCCCTATCCCTACTCGCTTGAGATCCTATTGTGTTGCTCTTTGTACCTGTATTTTGGCCTGGAGGATCGATTATGAACCATGTCACTCCTTCATGCCTTACGTCACTTGTTGCATGTGGTTTGTCGTTTGTCCTTTCCCACATGCTTTTCCTGCAATTCTTTTTGTCGCCAAGGTCTTGTTGTCGTACCCCCACCAGCTATTTATCTTGATCCTGCATGGTCATTGGTGATCGAGTGTTCAGCAATCATATCCTTCATGGGTCCTGCTTTCCTATCGCCAAGCCTTGCGCTTCCCTTCTCGATGTGACCTTCCTTGCTTAACCTACCTTCACGATCTTTCGTTGCTAGTTGGATGTAGTTTGTTCAGAGTTGGTCATTCGGGAAACTGAGCAAGGTGTGTTTAGTTCTGAGTCGTCCTTGTCGACCCCATAATTGGCTAGTCTGTCCACCAAGCCATTCCCTGACCTGCGGACCCAGCGCAACTCCACTATGTTCATAGTTTTTAGATGCTTTTGTATTTTCTGTAGGGAGAGAGCCAGGCACCAGTGTCTCTAAACCTTGCCCACTCTAGTACCATTCTGGAGTCTCTTCGTCGTGCTGATGACCAGGGTGGAGTCACCTTCCACGATAGTGTTTGTCATCCTTTCGCGCCTTAGGATTTCAAGGCCAAGCTCCAGGGCTCCAAATTTCGTTGTGTTGTTGGTGGAGTTTCCCATACTCCAAGCATACAGCCGAATGATGTTACCACCATTGTCTCTGATCACCCCTCCCGTCCTTGCCACTACTGGGTTTCCTTTTGCCACCCCATCAAAATTTAATTTGAGGAATCCTAACGGAGGGGGGGCTCCAGTTACGGTCTCCTAGTTGGAGTTGTGAATCCTGCCCTACCATTGTGTTGTTGCACTTGTATTTTAGGTCAAAAACCTCTAGGATGTGGGAGTCCTGATCTGTGAGTTGTGTTGTTTCCTTCTTGCAGTTGCGGCTCTGCACCGTTTCTCGTATTTGGGAGATAATTGCATCCTTGAGCTTTCCTTCCGGTAACCTTTCATTCCTAAAGATGCGTTGATTCCTCTCCTTCCATATTTCCCAGATGATCATCTCTGGCGTTAGGTTCCAATAGAGGTTCAACTTTTCATTTTTGTTGTAGCTCTCATTCCAATTGTTGATGGTTGTGCTCATGTTGCCCCTGATTCTATTGGACTGGCGATAGATGTCTATCGCCCAATCCCATAACTCTGGTGTGTAACTACACTCATCGAGGAGGTGATTGGTTGTTTCCTCCTTAGCTTGACAGAGGTGGAAATGAGAAGGGCCTATATAACCCCTTTTTCTTGAGGTTTTCCCCGATTAGAATTCAGTTGTGGAGAACTAACCATTTGAAAAAATTTATTTTTGGCCATTGGGGGTTGTTCCAGATCTTTCTCCATTGTTGCGTCGGGTCCTCTTGATCATGGTCTGTGATGTAAAACCGTGCTTCTTTTAAGTTGAATTCCCCACCATTTTCCCTACCCCACCTTAATTGGTCCTTGTCCTCTGAGATTGCAATTTTCCTTTTCCCCAATTCCTCTTCCACCTCTTTCGCTAGAGTTGTGATACAGTCTCTATTTGGTGGATTGAGTTTGTCTGAGGTCCTCCATCTGTCGCTAAAATTTCTTGGCTTCCAGTAGTGATGGATTGTTGTTTTTCCTTGCGCAGTCATTTCCTGTTGGAGCTCCTCCCTATCCGAATTTTCCATTCTGGGCTTCTGCCACGCGTCTTCCCAGAATCTGGCAGTTTGACCATTTTTGACTTAACATAAGTTGTGTTTATGAATCCATTTCTTGTTGCACCAGGCAAGATTCCAGATGGTTGATCCCTCCCTTGTGCCCATGAGTCGAATTCGGTCTTGATCATTGATGTTCAGGGAATACTTGGCCTTCCATAGGTTTGTCCATGGTATTGATTTTTCCTTGACCCATCTCCACCAAAGTTTTGCCTCGTAGGCTTCGTTGGTTACCTGTGGGTCTTGTAACCCTAGGCCTCCTTTGCCTTTTTGTCAACAAACCTTCTCCCAGGCTACCAGGGCCCATTTCTTTTTATTTTTACCACCTCGCCATAGGAAATATCTTTGAATGGCTCTTATTTTTTGTAGTATTCCTTTGGGAGCAGGGAACACTGACATCATATATGTCAGAATTGCTTGTAGGACTGCTTTGGTGAGGATAAGCCTCCCTGCCAGGTTGAGAGATCTGTAAGTCCATTTTTTTACCCTCTCCTGCAGTTTGTTGATCACTCCTTCCCACGTTGCCATTTTGCAAGCTATGTCCATCAGGGGAATTCCCAAGTATTTCGTTGGAAGTGTTTTACGTTCAAACCCCAGAATATTGGCTAGGTTCCTTTGGATTGTAGGATTAGTGTTGAAGAAATAGATCATGGATTTTGAGTGGTTGATCTCTACCCCTGAGGCTTCCCCAAAGTCTTCTAAAATTATTTTATAGGTTTTTGCTTCCTTGACCGTGGGTGTGCCATGGAGTAGGGTGTCATCAACGAATTGATGGTGTGTGGAGGCTGGACAGTCTTCGAAGGGTTTGATTCCTTTTAGTTCCCCTGCTGCAGTTGCATTTTTTATGCTTCTGCTAAGCCCTTCCATCATCAGAATGAACAGGAAGGGGGATAGCGGGTCTCCTTGTCTGATGCCTCTCGAAGGCCAAAAAGGTTTTGTTGGGGCTCCATTAATTAGGAGCGAGTAGCTTGTCGTTGAGACTAGATTGACAATCCAGTTGATCCAGTGTTTGTTCAAACCCAAAGGCTTCCAGCGTTTTGGCCATATAGTGCCAACTAATCTTTTCATAAGCCTTCGTCGGGTCAAGTTGGATTATCATCCCCCCTCTCCTTTGGCTTTTTAGCATGTGTATAAGTTCATGGGCATGGATGATGTTATCCAGTATTTGTCTTCCTTCTACGAAATATGCCTGCTCCTGTGAAATCAGTGTGGGTAGGAGTGGTTTCAGTCTATTGGCTATGAATTTGGAGATTATCTTGTAAACAACATTGCATAAAGTTATCGGCATGTAGCGATATGGGGTCCTTTCTTCATTTTATTTTGGGATTAGAGTGATAATTGTGGCATTTAATGCTTTCAGGATGGAGGCCGAACATATGGAGTCTTCCACCACCCCCATAAACATCATATTTAACCACTTCCCAGCAGGGTTTTAAAAATTCCACTGTGAAGCCATCTGGGCATGGGGTCTTTCCATTGGGCATTTCTTGAACCACTTGGTCGATTTCCTCCTTTGTTATGGGTTTATTTAGATTGACATTTTGTTCCTCTGTGACCAACTTGGGGATGTGTTGAGTTATCCTTTGTATGGCCTCAGTTCTGTCTTGGTTGGGTTCCTGGGCTATCCCCTGGAAGTGATTGACCAGTGTATGTTCAATTTCCTTGTGGGATTCTCTTTCGATCCCAACCTGATCCCTAATTTTCAAGATTTTGTTGTGGGTTCTTCTTGCAATGGTGGTTTTATGAAAAATCTTGGTATTATGCTCCCCTTCCTTTAGCCACCTGATTCTAGACTTCTGGCACCAGAGAGTTTCTTCCTGTTGGCATCTTGCTTCCCATTCCTGGGTCATTTGGATCTCTTCTCTTTTCTGATCCTTTGTGTAACCCTCGTCTATGTAGAGTTCTTGGAGTATCCTCATTCTATCCTTGATCTTTTTCTTTTCTTGGTTTATGTTCCCAAAGATTTCCTTGTTCCACTCTTTGAGTTTTTGTTTGATGTACTTGAGTCTCTTATAAAGTTTGAACATCCTTGTCCCTTAATCCGGTAATTCCTCTCGCCACCATTCGTTGTTGTGCTCCTTGAAGGTGGGATGTTCGATCCAACATTTCTCAAATCTAAAAGGTTTGTTCTTCGGAGTGGTTTGGAAGTTTGCTTCCAATTGGACTAGCCAATGATCTGAACCCCCCCATGGATGGATGTTGCAGTCTAAGGTTAGTCCCTGCAGAATGATGGATTCTGACACCAGGAATCTATCTAGCCTTGTAGCTACTTGGTAGTGATTACTTTGTTTGTTATTCCAGGTGAACTGGCCATTGTTGGTTCTGATGTCTACCATCTCCATTGTCTCAATAAAAGCTGAGAATTCCTCTACATCTCTATCCAGTCTCCTGGTGCCCCCTTTTTTCTCCGCAAGTGTCGTGATTATGTTGAAGTCCCCTACCAAGATCCAGTGGAGGTTGCGGGATCTGGCCTTTAGATTTTCTAGGTCTTCGAGCATTCTCCTTTTTTCTTCCAACCTCTGGGGACCATACACATTGGTGCATAGAATCGCCTCGATGTTACCTATAATTTGCATGTTAAGCGAGAGTGTGTGTCTCGTAGCTTTAGCTGCTAGTAGGTTCAGTGAATGTGGGTTCCATAAGGTGAGTATATCGCCTGTTATCTATTGGCCTTCAACAGCCAACATCTGGTACTTGCTCCATTGTTTTTTATTGATTGTTTCCCTTCTATCTACAGTGCATTTTGTCTCTTGAATGAAACAGAGGCTAGATTGTTCCTTCCTCAGTCTATTTTTAAGGATCCTTTGCTTTCGTGGGTTGTTTAGGCCTCTTATATTCCATGTTATAAAATAAAAATTATATTATTAATATAAAAATTATATTTAATTTTTATTTATTATTATATATAATTATATTGTAAATAGAAACAACATTTACATAATTATTATATAAATATAAATTATAATATTAAATAATAATTATATTTAATTTTTATTTATTATTATATATAATTATATTGTAAATAGAAACAATATTGATATGGTTTACTAAGTGATCATATATAATAATTATATTCTATAATTAATATATAGAGAGAGAGTTTTTTTTCCAGCAGAAAAATTACTCAATTATATTAATATATAATTTGTTCTCACAACTTGTTTACAATCACAACAAAGTATCCATTGACAAGAATATATTTTTCCTACAGTGGTCTTCCAGCCAACTAGAAGGTGAAAGAGCAGAGCTGGATATAAAGTTATACAGACTGCTATATGTCAAAAGATAACAAAAAAATGAGTAAAGTCCAAAATATTGATGTTACATATACTCAAGAAACAGAAGAATATGTTGTATCCATCGATGAACAGATGTTTCAAGTCTTAATATATCTTTAGAGTATGGGCGGGGCCCTCATTTCCATCAAGCCAATGATTGTATGATATTATGCCTGCTTTTTTCTGAAGTGTTGCCTTTGAAAGCAGGTATGCTTCCTTGTTGTGCTCATGATAGATATGATTAAAACTGAGATTCCTGAAGTTGTGTTGTAGCAGTCTGATTCTATCCTTCCAGACCAAGAGCAATATGGCTTGTAGCTTACCCTTGTTCAACCATTCTATGATAATTCTAGAATCCCCGAGAATTTGTAGGACTTCAATTTTTAATCTAGAGGCCAAGTGTAATGTTGCCCAGGCACCCAATAGTTCTGCCCTTGTGTTGTTGCTCGGGCCACAGCAAAAAGTCCATCTATAAGTAGAATCTTTTGTGATTCTGATCAACCCACCTACACCACTCAATGTGCCATTGAGCTGTGTTGCTCAATCAAACCACCCCGTAGGTGTATCCTCTAAGATATGTGGTCTATTTTTTATTTGTTTTACCATTTTAATTGGATGTATAGCTTTCCAGTTTTTATACAAGCCAAGTGTCTTATAAGCAACGGTGCATACAGAGGGGGGCCTATTTTCGAAGAAAAAAATTGTTTCTATCCAGCCAGACAAACCAACATACCAATGATGGAAGAAATTTGAAGCATTGTTCCCTGGTTGTCCAATAATCATAGCAGGCAGATAAAGAAGTCCCATCCCAAACAATGCTTATGTGTTGTTTAAGAGCGATCATGTCCCATACAAGACGAGTGAAGGGACACTTAGTGAAGAGGTGCAACATTGTTTCTTCATCGTTGTAACACAGATGGCAAATGTTGGGGCCAACCCATATTTTTCTTTGGAGGTTATCCCAGGTATGGATTTTATTTTCTACAATTAACCAGGTGAACAACTTGATCTTTTGTGGTAATTTCCAGGACCAAATATTTTTCCTCCAACCAAAAATATTATTTTTCCAAAGTGAGTTTGTGATGGCAGAATAGATATTTTTGACAGTAATGTGTCCCGATCTATCGCCCCCATACCACATAAGTTCATCCTCCATATCTTGTAGTTGAATGCCCACGCGTGTAAGTTTTGTGCAGTATGTTTCTCACTCCACTGTGAGCTCTACGGGTAGATCCAAATAGAGACCAATTTTCTAGTCGTCAATAAGAGTCCCATTTTTGTTATATTTCCTAGCTTGAAAGAGATATCTGGTATTTTTTAAATTTAGATGTGTAATCAGTTGAGGAGATAGGAAAGAGGCATGGTTGAGTCCTAAAATGCAGTCCCTGCGAAGTATAATAGTGTGACCAGAGCCCGGCTTCCAGAAAAGCCATTGTGTTATCCAATTTGTCAATTTAACCAAGTTTCTCCAGATCTCTGAGGCTTCCCTTGTGGAATTTGTCCCAATCCTTAGCCAAGTTTCCACTGAGACGTATGGCAGGTATTTGTCCTTAATGACAGTGCTCCATATGCCTTCTTTTGTCAACACACGCCATAGTGAGTTGGCAGCCAGTTCTTTATTGAAATGGAAGATATTTTGGATCCTCCATCCACCCTTGTTTTTGGTTTGGAAAAGGGTTTCCCAGTTGCATAGGTGATGCATGTAATGGTCAATGTTTCTCAACCAGAAGAAGTTGTTAGTTAGTTTCCTTAGTTTACCCAATACTAGGGTAGGTATAGCTGCGAGGGCCATCCAATAAACCGATTGTCCTTCTAGGAAATCTTTGATAAGAGTGTAGAGGCCTCCTAAGGAGAGCCATTTATTGCACCAGTGTCCAATTTTTTTCTCCACCTTTGCTACGAGCTAGTCCCAATCTGTAGTCTTATAGTATTCAACTTTAATATAAAATCCAAGGTATTTGAAACCTTGCGAAAGGTGGACGAAGGTATAAGGGAAGATGCCCTTCAGTTGTTCCAAGGTTTGGTCTTGTATATCTGCGTAGTGGAATGTCGATTTTGACCAGTTGATCTGTAATCTCGTGGTGCAACATAATATCTTCAAGATTTGTTTGATTTCCCTCCATTCATGTAGACTGTCATTGGTCATAATGAGGACGTCATTGACAAATAGAAGATGCAGGATCTTTACAATCTTGGAAACTTCGATCCCCGATAACTTTCCTTCTATGTGGCCTTTTCTGAGTAAAAGGATTAATCCTTCCGTGACCAAGATGAACAAGAGCGGTGAGAGGGGGAATCCCTATCGCAGTCCCCTGCCACTATGGAAGAAAGTGGATGGTTCGTCATTTACCGGCACAACGAAATTTGCACTTATTACGCAGCTCATGATCCACTTTATCGATGCTTGGCTGAATCCTGATTGAGTCAAAATTAATCTTAGAAAATCCCAGTCTATGCAGTCAAATGCTTTTTCAAGGTCTATTTTTAGGATGAGTGCTCTTGAATTCTTGTTTTTTATGTTGTGCCAGCACTCTTGTGCAATGCCAATAGCATCTAGAATGTGTCAACCCTTTAAAAACCCCAGTTGTTCACTTGACATTGTCCTCGAGAGTATAGGTTTAATCCTATTTGCGATGATTTTTTAGATTAACTTGTAGCACAAGTTGCAGAGTGTTATCGGTCTGTAGTCGCCAAATGAAATTGGATTATTAGCTTTTGGAATATGGGTCAAGAAGGTCGAATTCAGTGCCCCATTCACCTTACCTCTGAGTCTGGAATATTCCATTAGCTCCAGGAGATCGGCCCCAACTAAATTGAAGAAATGTAGGTAGAATTCTACAGTCCAGCCGTCAGGGCCCGGGCTTTTGTCCTTTGTGAAGGATTTTAATGCATCCAAAACCTCTTGTAGTGTACAAGGACTATTCATAATAATAGAATCATCCTTTGTGACCGATCGTGGGAAGAGCCTGGCCACGGTGACAGGATCTTGTAGATTGATGTGTGGCGTCGCCTCATAGTATGATTTGAAAAAACATGTAGTTGTTGTCTTAATTGCTTGTTTTCCTCTGTGTAGTGCCTGCTTCGTCTATTATATCCCAAATATGTTTTTTATTCCTGCGGGAGCTTGCAAAACGATGGAAATATTTAGTACTGAGTTCTCCGCACATTACTCAGTTTGCTCTGCTCCGCTGCCTCCAAAGAGGTTCTTCTGCAAGCACCAACTGGTTCCTCTCAGATTCTAGTTGTTTCAATTGCTGGCACCTGCCCCTAAAGTCCCCATCCTGTGTGTCTGCTTGTTGGAGTTGTTGTATTTTAAACTCCAACGCTTGTAGTCTATGGAAGGTGTGTTTTCTTTGTAAAGTACCACAGCTTTTGATACGGGCTTTTAGATGCTTCAATTTCCATACAAAGTGATGATATATTCATGGCTTTGTCAAAAATATGGGGTCATTCCAAACTGTATTAACAATAGTATTAAAATCTTCCTCGTGCAGCCAGCTTGAATTCAATTTGAAAGAGTAGGAAATCTGATTAGCAGGTGAGCCAAATTGCAGTAGAATCGAGGCATGGTCCGACAGGTAAGGAAAATCTACCCAGGATTTGATCCTGTCATCTGACGTTACAAGATTTTCAGAAATAATAAATCAGTCTAAACGCTTTGAAATGGACTCTGGTCTCGCTCGTCCATTGCGCCAAGTAGGTGCCAAAACGTCCAGTGGGAAATCTACCAGATCGTGCGCTAGAAATAAGGAGTTAAAATATCCGGCCAAGGAGTCCTGAGTGGCTGAGGCTCCCCATATTTCGCCTGCATTTGTAGTAAGATTCATGTCACCTGCAATAATCAAGTTTGTGATATTGAGCAGGCCCCGGGACTCCACTTTGTCCCAGAAAATTTTTCTATCTATGCATGGGCCATAGATAGAGAGAGAGAGTTGTGTATGACTAAAAGTCAACTTAAAATATTTAAGTTGACATGTATTGTACATGGATTTTTTATCTTAATTGTTTAAAACTTTTACATTCTAAATAATTGTATGTTAAATTTAGATCATCTTTATACCTTCGTAGACTTTACCAGTCAAATCGTTGGGCGGAGGGGTGTCCCTTGTCCCATAAACAAGGGGGTCTCATACACCAATTTGGTGTGTTGGCTTGGCCGTGACCTTAAAAATAGATTATTATTATTATTATTATTAAGTATTTGAATTTCACATTTAAAAATTTAAGAGTCATTAATATTTTAAAATTAATATAATGTAAATGCTACATTAAAAGGTGTAAAAATTATACATTAATTTCACAAAACACAAGTTATCTAAATTTCAAATTTTAAATAAAGTTCAAATTTTAGTATAACAAATTTATTTATCTAATCATATAAATGTATAGTATTGATGATGATGATAATATTATTATTGTTAGATTAAAATTAAGATAATGTGTATTTAAATTTAATTATACAAATAATATATGTATTCAAATTCAATTACATTTTGGAGTGTAATGTATAAGACTAATATGCCAATTTTTTCTTTATCAATTTATTTTGAAAGGGTTTTGAAGACTTCGATTTACAGATAAGACATTATTAATAATTATTAATGTCTAAATCTCTATCCAATTCTACTTAAACTTTTAAAAACATAGAACAATCATTATCATTTCTAGTTTGTTTTTATATTATGCATAAGTAATACAATATTATATATTTCAAGTGTTTTATAATTATTTTAACTTTAAACTTTGGATCATATAAAACTGTTACTTTAAAATATTCTTAAGAGACCGGTATAAAAGCAAGTATAAAACTATCACTTGTTGTTTCATCATTTATTCTCTTACTAAATATGATGGTTAAAAATATGTTTTTTTTGGTTTTTTTTTTCACTTCAAGATATGCTAGTTAATAAATATTTTTTATGATTATAATTAGATAATAATATTAAGGTCATACTCTTGTAATGATGGCAAAATTGTTAATAATATAACCTTGCATTAAATTGGCATTTAATACCTCCTTCGCCGCCACTGCATCATTTAATGTGTTACTACATAATGAACACACGGTGATTAAAAGTGAAGTTTGATGATAATTGCTACGGTAGAGATGATGGTGATGGGAAATTCCAATTTACAAATGGTTCAAGAATAAGGAATAATTGCCCCTTGCATCTTTTTTTTCCAGGAAAAAATTAACACAAATTTATATTAGGTATAATTTTTTTTACATCAACACAGAAACTTGAAAATCAGGCCCCACGACAGTCCAATCTAATTGGTAACGGGAGGAAGCAAACAGAAAATCTGAGCTAATAGCAATAGGCTAGAGGGAAAGAGCAGAATGCCGGCTGAAATAACTAAAGGAAGCTGGAACGTTAATCTGCCAGGATAATATTGTTCATCATTGGCTGAAAAACGCAAACTGGGGCTGCCCTCGGTTTCTCTTACCCTTCACCAACCCTTGGCAATTCAAAGATGTTAATACAGGAGAGTTGACTCTCCCGCCCATTGTCCGAGTGGTAAACAGTTAGTCTCCCTTCGATTGTTGTTAGAGCTCTTTTAGAGAGGGCATCGGCTTCTTTATTATGCACTCTATAAATGTGGTGGACGCTGAGATCTTTGAAGTTTTTTGCCAATTCACAAGTTTTTTGTTTCCATCCTTCGATATTAACAATGCTGAGGTTACACTTGTGGTTTATCCAATCAATGATGACCCGCAAATCACCAAGGATTTGTAGTTGATTAATTGACCAGTAGGTTGCCAGAGTGAGGGTTGCCCACAAACCCAACAGCTCCGCTTTAGTATTAGTTCCCGCTCCGCAGTTGAAGAACCACTTGGTAACTCGCGAAGGATGAGATCTGAAAATGCCTCCGGCCCCACAGCGAAGACCATTGGAATGTGCAGCACCATCAAAACAAGCTAAGGTGAATCCCTGCTTCAGAGAAAACTCACAGACTTGTATTGGAATGGTCTTAATAGTGGACGGCTGCCAGGAGAAAGACGACAAGATTCTATGCAATACTGAGAGAATGGATGGAGCGTGGTCTTCAAAAATAGCCTTATTTCTTTCAATCCAGAGCTGCCAGCAAGCATGTGCAGCCAAACTGTTAGGGGAAGACTTCTCCTTTGACCACCGCTGAAAACAATCTAGGATTGTGGCAGCATCCCAATGTAAGTAGAGCGAATAATGGGTGAGAATACGCTGCCAGACAGCCCTTGAAAAATGACAGTGAATGAGGATATGGTGAATATCTTCTGCAGATTGGTTGCAAAGCTTGCAAATTCCTGGGCCTTCCCAGCCTCTCTTTCGCAACATATCCCAGGTAAGTGTCTTTTCTTTTGCAGAGAGCCAAATAAAGATTTTAATCTTAAGAGGAATTGGCCATTTCCACAGCCGTTGGAACCACCTCAGGTCGGTCTGGTAATTCTGCTGCTGAAATAGCGCTGTGTAAATATTCTTTAATGTAGTGGCACCCGAAGCATCTCCCCCCGCCCAAAAGATTGTATCAGAGGTATTGGAAAGAGAAATTCCAGTGCTTGAGTGAAGTCATCCCAGGCTGATGCATCTTCACCACCAAGATTAAGTTGACCACTACTGTACCAAGTATCCGGCAGAGGGGAGTCCAAGGACTCCACATGCACTTGAGCTAAAATCACAAAATTACAGGATTCTAGAAGAGATATAAGAGAGGGAGGGAGAATCGATCGGTTCTCCAATCCAAGAATCGTGTCTCTACCAAGAGAGATGTCAATACCCGAGCTGGGACTCCATCTAAGCCAGTGCAAGATAACTTTTGATGATAAGATTAGACCCTTCCAAAATGGGGACGCCCTCTGCTGCCAATGCGAAGGTTTTCTGAGCCACTCTAAAAGAGACTTATTTCCCAAGTATTTATCAATAATGACACGGTGCCAGAGGCTCTTATGAGTTAACACCCGCCAGAAAGAGTTCGCTAGGAGCGTTGTGTTAAAAATAGCTAATTTTTTAGTCCCCATCCCCCTGCTTGAATAGGTTTTGAAAGGGTATCCCAGCTGCAAAGGTGAATACGATGAGAGTCCTTCTATCCATTCCATAGAAAATGGAAGGACAGCCTACGTAGCAAATTCAGTATCAAAGAGGGGATTTTCTCCAATGACATCCAGAAGACGGAAATACTATGGAGCACTGAATTGCCCCTTGCATCTAATACACCCTTTGCTATCGCTCTAATACATTTACCTTGACCTTGTCATATGTCACTTTCGTGATAAATATATTTACCTTGGTAAATAACGCAGAGAATCTCCACATTGTCTAGAGTCGCTTTGGTATATAAATTATTCACATGGATGCCTTACGTGTAATGCTCACGTGGCATTCAATAGAAGAGGAGCAAATTCTCGTGTATGTCGAGTGAGTTTTAGAACTTTTCCATACCATGCTTGTGAATCAAATATGTTGCTACTCAATTTGAGCCATTATGTTAGTTTGAATCAAATATAGAACTGCTCTAGACTTGTGTTCTTTGTTGTTTTTTTTGGTGTCCCTAATCTCTGTTTCATCATCTTGCAACATTGTGAGAAACTTATTCTTCATAAAATTTATGTTTAGTCATTTTTATTAGCTATGTTATTTTAATTTTTCGTTCTTGAACTAATGTGGGTAAGTAGATAGTCAAATCCTTATAACTACAAAATCAATTGATTTATTTCATAATTTTTTATTTGCAAGTCTTGTATGCTTTCCATCGCTTTTTCTTCTGCAATGTCAAACATCATTCTTGTTGTCGTATTTGTGTTGCTTAGTATATTGAGATTACTAAGCATTAATGAGATTTTCATTTATTTCATGAGCCTAATAGGTAATGCACCAGAGCAAAAAAATCTATATAAAAGAGAGAGTTCTCCATTATCAACTAACAATAAGTCTTTTACACAACACAACTAGAGTTAGTAATTACTATGCTATTGTCATATTTGTGATGTTTAGTATATTGAGATTACTAAGCATCATTGAGATTTTCATTTGTTTCATGGTCCTAACAGGCAATGCATTAGAGAAAAAAATTATCAACTAACAATAGTTATTTTACACAACACAACTACAGCTAGTAATTACTATGCTAGTTGTAATAAGAAAAGCTTTACCAATTTCAATTGGGTTTAGCTTGGATGGTTGAGAGGAAGCAATGTTATCCTCCCCACTCGATTTCAAATCTCATTCATGACATGTTTGCTCTTCTTGAGCCAATTTTTTATTGAGGTTCTTCGTGAGCCATGGAGAATATCTCACCCTCGCTTAGGCATTGGAGGGTGGGGTGCTTAGTTACATGTAAGAAAAAGAAAGGCCTTACCCATCACCGTGAGTAATCTCTTACATACCTTGTTCCTTAACGTCCGGGTGCACTCAAAAATCCAAGTGTAACTAAAACCATGTCATCTGCACTCTCCTTTGTTATTCCCACTATAATTTCTTGAGAAAATAAATACTCATTCAAGGGCTTGAATGTTGGAAGTTTAGATCTTCTAAACCAAATTGATTCGAGATTTACAAGTGACTCTTTTGACTCCTCATTACCATTGAGTAGACTAGATGCTAACACCTTTCAATTGTTTCTTGTAATGGACAAAATGGAGGTTGAAGCTTGCTAACATTCCCTATGTCGTAGACACCAATCATGTGAGCTTGGTGATGAGGTTGTTTCAACCATGCTTGTAGCTTATGCTGAGTAGATTCAATGCCTTCCCCTACAAAGCTAGTCCTAGGCATAGTTTGACGTGGCACTGCCTAATGCATTGTAGACAACACAAGTGATGAGCTTTTGGATTTCTGTCAAGCAATGAGTTCTTATATTTGTGTAACAAGACATTGGTGTTGTTGATAGTTGTTTCAACCTCTACGAGGGCATTCTTGATTCCTTCCAAACATTTTTATTTCTTCGTCACTGAGGGAATTCTTCTTCCCTGTGGATTACAAGGCAACACTAAGGTGGTTGGGGTACACCTAAAGCTATGTAGAAAGACATGTGGTGGAGATGCACTTAGGATGCACCTTTAAATTGTCATGACATGAACATCACACTTTAAATTGACATGACATGAACATCACAGTTGTGTATTTATATTTCCTATTGATCTTATTGTGCAACAACAACAATGGTTTTACAAATAAAGTGTCGAGTTGTTCCCTATACTATCAATAGTGTTGCAGAACAAGGTTATGTTGGGATCCAACTAAAGATCATCAAGTACAATGTTGTGTTTGTCGATGTGTTTCGATCCATATTAGAATGTTGTGTTTATCGATGTTTTTTTTTTTTTTTTTTTGTAATCTCGTAGAGGCTTAAAATGAGCTTAGATGTACATATGCCATGAAATATACACTAAGCATTCTGCCTTATACAAATGGATCCAAACATACCTCCACTCATTGTTATCTTATTCACATATGGATCCAAACATACCTCCACTTGTTGTTACCTAGTTCACATATATAGTGTTGTGTTAGAGTTTCAAACTCTAGTAGATAGATATTTTAGACACCATATAAAATCTTCCTTTTGGTCTTAATTCTTATTGGTATTATCATTCCACCGTTCAAAATCGGGAACACTTCCCTTTCAATTGCATAGTAATGAAATGAATAAAGAAGATAGCTAGAAAGTCACTATAATATGTAATATGTGTTTCCATCTTCGGTCTACAACTTGTTTTCATTCCCCTTGTCTTGCAAATAAACATTCAGTCACCTCTTAAGAATGGTTATATTGTCTTTGAACAAATAAATGCAATCAGTTTATTGAAATATATAATTTACAACATTCAAAAAAATGTAGTGTTGGGCTTTTGAACTACAAATTAGCTGAGAATATATAGTATTAAATTCTATATTTGAGACTATGTACCTTGAGTTTTTTAATTAGTTAACTATAGTTCTTTTTTATTTGAATTGATTCATGAAACTGAGCATTTAATTATGATTTATTGCTATGATATATTGTTATGATATGTGTACAATGTTCCATAAATACAGAACGATGATGTGTAATTCAGTCTAGTAAATATAGTGGCTACACTAGTTGAATCGAATGTTCGCAATAATTTTAGTGTAGAATGTGGTGAGTACCTGCACAGGAGATCTAGCTAGTCGAAGAATGAACACAACTCGCAAAAGTGAGAAGACAAGAGAAAACGTGGAGAGAAAAGAATGAGATTCTATTAACCAAATGAATGAATGATAATTTACACATGATATACTCTGTATAGCTCAACTAATGCACACTAGAAGAGAAGCCAATGTGCCATAGTGGTGGTCTAGAAAGATCTAGACACACACAGGCAGTTATTGGAGTTAACTGCCACCTAGTCCTAGTTAACTAGTCATGCAGTCTTCAGTAAACTGAGTTACACATGTGGATGTGAGAGAATCACATGCAACTGTTGGTGATAAAATCGAGGTTGTCATGCATGAGTGACTTCCACTAGTCTAACTAAGTGTAACTAGCTCTAAACTAAAGAGAATATTCTCCTAGAATGCAGGAAAGGTTCCTAAAAAATAGGAGACCTTGAATAATGACTACTAAACATAGAAAAATAAGGAAAAAATATCTTGTGTGTGTGTAATATCTCCAACACCCCCCCTCCCCCCCTGAACACTACTATGGGGGTAATGAAGAATGGGTCCCTGCAACAAGGGCCATGTTAGGTACTCATGAACAATGCAACTAATAAACACTAAAGAAATAAAGTGAGGAAAGAGGAAAAACCTCATGGGAACCACCCCCCTCAAAGTACAATTTATCAAAAGAAGAGAAAGATAGTTGCTAGGAATCTATGTCCTTCACTCCAAAATGATCGTGCTGAGAGTGAAAATTATGCTCAGTGAAAGTATTGGTGAAGATGCCAGTAGTTTGTTCAGAGGAAGGACAAAATTGCAGGTCGATGATCCTCTTGTGAACTAGATCTCTGATGTAGTGCATATGAATCTCGATATGCTTTGTCTGTTATCATTGCACTGGGTCTCTGCAAAACTTGAGAGTACTCTGGTTGTCACACCAAATGACAGTCGGTCTGTGGAAATACATGCCCAACTTTGTAAGGAAGTTTTGTAGTCACAATGCCTGGATGGTAATGTTAACTACTCCTATGTACTCGGCCTTAGCTGAAGATAGAGAAATAGCAAACTACTTTTTGCTCGACCAACAGATAGGCCCTAAACCCAAACTGAGAGTGTATCCAGATGTGGACTTGCAATCAGTGTTGTCAACTGCCCAGTTAGAATCTGTGAAACCTATGAGATCCAACTTGCAACCTCCTGCATAGTGGATCCCATAATTGATGGTGCCCAGAACATACCGAAGGATACGTTTTGCAGCTTTCCAATGTAACTCATACGGCTCTTGCATGTACGTGAATATTTCTCCCATTGTATATGATAGGTCTAGTCGGGTGTTGAAGAGATACAACAAACTCCCCACTAGTTGTCTGTACAGAGTGTTTTCAACCAGTAGAGTGTCCCCTCCATCCTCAAGTCTCACCCCAGATAGGAAGGGGGTAGGGGCAGACTTGTAGTATGTCATGTGAAATCTCTCCATGATATCCCGAGCAAACTTGGCTTGAGATATTTTGATGCCTGAAGCATCCTAAATAATCTTGAGACCAAGGAAGTAATGGAGTGGACCCATGTCTGTCATCAAAAACCTGTCATGCAAAATCCTCTTCACTGCAACAATCGATGAAGTCAAGCAGTCAGTGATCAAAAGATCATCCACATAAAGAAATAGAATCAAAAGTGAATCAGTATTCCTAAGCATGTATATATTTGGATCAGATTTGCATCTCACAAAATTCTGGGACAACGGGTAGGAGTCCATCTTGGCATACCATGCTCTCAGCGGTTGCTTGAGGCCATAGAGAGACTTCTTGACCCTACAAACCAAAGATGAATAATGTATGAAACCAAGTGGTTGCTCCATGTAAATCTCCATGAAGAAATGCATTCTTCACATCCATTTGATGGACTTCCCATCCTTTAGTTGTTCCAATAGCAAGGGCCAAACGAATGGAGTCCATCTTTGCTACTGGAGCGAATGTCTCATTGTAGTCTATGCCATGAACTTGTTGAAAACCTTTGGCAACCATTCTTTCCTTGTATCTGCTAACCTATCCATCTGTTGCGCTCTTGGTCCTGTAGACCCATCTGCATATGACAATCTTCCTTCCTGAAGGAAGCGAAACCAAATCCCAAGTTTGGTTCTCGAGGAGGGAGTTGTACTCCTCTTGCATGGTCAATTTCCAAAAGGGATTCCTTGCAGCCTCACCATAGGTATGTAGGTCTGAAGACTTAGCCACATAAAAATGCATAAGAAACATGGGCTCAGTGGCTATGAGTACATGAGGGGTCTCCTCGAATTGAGATCAAATCCTCCTGAGATCCGTTGGATCCCCAACAAGATCTCCTGCATTCTGAAGAGTGGTTTGTGCCCACTTGGGCCTCTGTTGTGGCTTCTCATTGGCATGTACTGACTATGCATCTGCATGTTCTGAATCCTCTGACTCTGTATCAAAACTCATATCTGAAGTAGAGTTTGAATGTGCAGACTCATCATCTCGAACTGGTGGAAGGACAAAAGTACCTACATCCAGCTCATGTGGAGCATGCGAGACACTTTCCTCAAACTGAACATTGCGCTCAATGATGAGATGGTCTATAGAGGGATCAATGAGTTTCTATCCCTTCACAATGTCTAGGTATCCAACAAATATACACACAGTACTCTATGGATTCAGTGCTTTCCTCTTTTTAGAGGGAATCTAGGCCCATGCACGTGAGTCGAAGACACAAAAGTGGGTGACTTTTGGTTTGTTGTCGCTCCAAGCCTCGAAAGGATTTTTTTCCCTAACAAATATGTGAGGGGATATGTTATGAATATGGTTGGCACAGTTAAGTGCCTCAGGCCAAAGATTTGGAGGAAGTGATATTGCATGAAACATGCAAGAGGCCATCTCTTTGAGTGATCTGTTTTTTCGCTCAACGAACCCCATTATGTTGTGGAGTATATGGTACTGTGTGTTGCAGTTATATCCTAGCCTCAAGAAAGAGATTTTGAAAATATTTGTTTACGTACCCCGCCATTATCTGTATGGAGGGACTTGATCTTTCTCCCTAATTGAGTCTCAACAAGTGCTTTGAACTCTTTGAGATTCTCAAAGACCTCAGACTTCTGCCTAAGAAAAAATACCCAAGTATAACATGAGTAATCATCCAAAAATGTGAGCACGTACCTTGCCTTGTTGATGGATGGATGCGAGAATGGACCCATGAGATCATTGTGAATCAAATCTAATGGAGAGGAGGCCCTGTGAGCCTTCCCATTCTCAAACTTCTCTTGGGGGTGCTTTCCAAGGACACATCCTTCAAAAACCCCTTTGGAAAAGTGGATATCAGGTAATGCGGTGACCATCCCTTTCTTGCTAAGTTGTTGCATGTACCTAAATTTTAGGTGACTAAATCTCTCATGCCATAACCTACTACTGTCATCAACATGCGTAAGTAGTATAGAGGAATCAGGTTCAATAAACTTAGAAAAAGTATATAACCGAGATAGATTATTTACCTCCCCGACAAAAATCTTGGAGTTATCTTGCATGTCGAATATGGACACAGAGTCTAGTGTGAACTCCACCTTTTTTCCTGAGCCTAAGTGTGTAATCAGATATATCGAGAGAAGATTCACATAAAGTTGAGGAACATGTAGAACGTTCTCAAAAATTCCATGATCTAGCTCTACTCTCCCTTTTCTGGCGACCTTGATTGGAGAGTCATCCCCCATTAGGATAGGAGGACCACTGCATGCAGTCAAAGAAGATAAGATATCCTATGTGGAAACCATGTGGTGGGATGTGCCTGAATCCACAATCCATGCATCAGGTGAAGAGTGAATAACAATTAATGCATGATGATTACCTTTGGGAGCATGATCTTCTAGCTTCTTCTTGGCACCCTCGAGAATTTGATCCCCAAGGTTGTTCTTTTGAAGAATCTGAGTCATAAGGTCTATTTGATTATTCATGCATGTGGATTCTGGATAGAATCCTCGATTGTAGTAGGTACACTTCTGTCCTTTCTTACCTTTTCAACTTTTGGAGCTTGAGGAATCATTGAAGGGTTTGGAGTACCCTTCCTTCTTAGGTTTTTCATGTGACTTTGTTTTTCCTTTCATTTTGGATTTCTAATTTTGAGAACTATTGCCATCATTCGCAGCAAGTGCATGTGCTTTGGAATTTTTTATTACACCCATTTGAATGAGTTTATCTTGCTCTTGAATCAGGGCCTCAATGAACGTATCCAAAGAGGGCATATTCCATGATGCTCTAGCAGTGAATCTATGAGTGTGGAACGTGGAAACAAAGACGGAGTATTCTAGACCAAGTTTCAACAAAATGGTGAGAACCATTCGCTTTTCCTCCTTTGATTTGTTGACCCCACAAGCCTTGAGTTGTAGCAACAAATCCTTGTACTTTGTGAAGAAATCCTAGATGTTTTCATAACTTTTCGAATCCAAAGCAAGTAATTCGACCTCAAGAATGTGGCCTCTCATCTCATATTGTTTGCGAAAGAGTCCTTCCATGGTGGTCTAGATCTCATTTGGAGTTTTACAAGTTGATACATGAAACAACAACTTAGGGGACATGTGCAATATCTCCAACACCCCTCTTGAACACTACGAGGGTGTACATGATGAATGGGTCCCGACAACATATGCCATGTTAGGTACCCATTGTACAATGAATCTAAGAATGAAAAACTGAAAAAGTGAGGAAAGATGGAAAATCTCATGGGAAACCCCTTCCAAAGTAAAATGCATCAAAATATTAAAACAAAGGTAGTTGATAAGCAACTATGTCCTTCACTCCAAGGAGACCTTGCAAATGTGCAAGATTATGCTCGGTGAAGTTTTTGTCGAAGAGGTATATGTTTGTACGGGTATGAAGAAGATGCACTAGTGAGATGTCCACGTATATCCACCTTCTCTTATTGTAAATAAGAAGATCCAAATCCATGTAAATTTTGGATGAAACTTTGAAAATCGCGCGATCATTTCCGGAAAAATGCTAAAAATTTGCAAATTTTAAAATGCTCATAACTTCACTTCCCAAACTCCATTTTGGATGATTAGTTTTTAAAATTGGATATTTTTCTGAGAGGAATTCAAATACCCAATTTGTTTCTACAAATTATGCTTAGAAAATGTCAGAATTGAATCTGATGTGCGCAACCCCCTTTTTGGCTCTTGAGATGCATGCATGGGAGTCTCTGCATGTGGCTCCTAAGATGCATGCATGACACATCCAAAAGTGTCTGCATGTGACTCTTGAGATGCATGCATGATATCTTCTGCATTAAATTCAAAAAACAAATCTGAAATGGAGTAGACTTCATCTGCAATTAATGGAACAAAAATTTGTGCAGATACTTGTGTAGAAGACTCTTCAGAACAAGAGGCTTGATCTTCTAATAGCTTCTCTTATGGATCTATCTTTTCAATCTCCTTCATGCAATATTCAAAATCTTCTTTATTCCCAAATAGAACCTCCAATCTGGTCCATAATTCGTTTGGAGTCGAGTCTTGTGATTTATCATATACTTGATGGAAAAGTTCAGGAGAAACAGACATACAGATACATCCTATGGCCATGTCTTGTCTATTGAGAAAGTCATTTTTCTCATAAGTGGAATTGGTATCTACTTCCATTACCATGGTTATTTGGTATAGCCTCTACTTCTTAGAAGAAGTAGAATCATTGTCTTCCACTCCAAATAGTTATACGACATTATAATTGCAAACGACGGAAATTCCATTCTTCTTGCATTCTTTAATCTTCAGTACCTACAAAAGAGTGCTAGTGACAAACCTTGCACTGTGGGCTCTGATACCATGTAGAATCTGGTGAGTACCTACACATGAGATCTAGCTAGTAGAAGAACAAAAACAACTTGCAAAAGTAAGAAGGCGAGAGAGAAAATGGAGAGAAAAGAATGAGAATCCATTAACCAAATGAATTGATTATATTTTACACATGATATAATCTATAGAGCTCATCTAATGCACACTGGAAGAGAAGCCAATGCGCCATAATGGTGGTCTAGAGATCTTTGGACACACACATGCAATTACCAAAGTTAACTAGTCATGCAGTCTTCAGTTAACTGAGTTACACGTGTGGAAGTGAGAGAAGCACATGCAACTGTTGGTGATAAAACCGAGGATTCCATACATGAGTGACTTTCAGTAGTCTAACTAAGTGTAACTGGATCTAAACTGAAGAGAATATTCTCCTAGAATGTAGGAGAGGTTCCTAAAAAATAGGAGACCCTCAATAATGACTAATAAACATAGGAAAATAAGGAAAAAATATCCTAGATGTGTTTAATATCTCCAACATTTAGTAAATAAAAATGACAAATATGTCTATTTCATAATAGTTTAGTGGTCATGGTCACAAACTTAAAACTCAACCCATTGTTTCAATTGTTATCATAGTATCACTTTAAAAAAAAAAAAGGATTAACCGCCTAGTGGATAAATTTGGCAAAAATGTCTAATTCACCATAGCTTAGTAGTCATGGTCAAAAAATTAAAACTTGTACTAACAATAAGTCATGGTCAAAAACTTAAAACGTGCACTAAACCCTCACCTAGAACTATCATACTATCACTTTTACCAAAAATGTTAGTAGTCATGGTCAAAAACTTAAAACTTGTACTAACAATAGTTTAGTAGTCATGGTCAAAAACTTAAAACTTGCACTAAACCCTCACCTAGAACTATCATACTATCACTTTTACAAATAAACTTAAAACTTGCACTAAGCCTTGTGGCTCCCTCTTGTTATTAGTATTATGATTTTTTTAAATGTTGTTCTTTTTTTTTTCTTTCAGTTAAAAAAATGTTTTTTAACCAATGTATTTTCATGCTCGCATTATTAGATGTTTATCATAATTTTAGACTAATTTTAGGTTTGTTTTACATTATTCTTATAATATTATATAACTATAACCACCAAGAAAGTAAAAATACTTCCAAGTGAATTAATTGTATATTTTACATCATTGCATAAATACAACCACAGATAAACTAAAAATACTTCCAAGTAAACTAATTGTGCATTTCCATAAAAGCATCCTTAGTCATGAATTCCCACCAAAGTATTTATATTTAATTGATATTGCTAAGTATTTAAAAAAAAAAACATATATTTATATTTTGATTAAAAAAAACAAATATGCACATGTTGTGACCTTCTAACACTCTCAAAATAAAATAAAAATCCATCACTAACTAAACTTTTTCTTCCTCCATTATCCTTTTAATTAGATTTCAAATTTTACAAACAATTTGATATAAAAAAAAATTTACAAAACTAGTACCTTCCAATTCAACTTTCCATCATATCATAACTAAAGCAACATGATTAAAAATAGATCAAGAAAGATGTTGCAAGTTGTACATTTCCATCTATTACTTCTATCAACTCCATTGTTCCTTCCTACATCGTTAGGGTTTTTTTGGAAAACATGTCAGTGTTTATATTAAACTCCTTGTAAATGTGTTGGAAAGTTAGAGATATGATTGAGTCTTTGTCTCTTTGAGTCTATCATTAATTAATGGGATAAGAATTAGATTTTTTAGTTTGAAGTTTCTATTAGCCCATTCCATAATGAGGTTAGAGTCTCTTATCACTTATCTAGATCTTTTAGAATCCTTTGGTTTTTTTTTTTGCCTTCAAAGGATGTCATATCCCTTCATATGCATATCTTACCTAGTGACAAAATTGTATTAGAATCTTTTTTATTTATTTTGAAATGTCTTTTCATTTTTTTCTAGCCAAATTGTCCATATCACTATGCAAGGAAATGATTTGTGGCTTCTAACAAACAT
>SNQJ01S0002562.1:240570-253791 GCA_010110895.2 Picea sitchensis
TTGGCCAAACTCACTCGGGCTCTTTGGAGGGTATACCCACGATTATGTGTGGGAGCTTGCACCAGGGTGTAAGTCCGTTAAGAAGGTCATCAACGTAACTTTTCCACCCGCTCTATCTCAACCTCTTCTTACATTGTTCCTGTGATGTTGGATTTCATCACCAACTAGTGCGTTCATTGTGAGAATGTTTTGTTTGCTTGCTTTCTTACTAGATTTTTAGCGTGTGTTGTTTATTTTCCCTAGTGGAATCTAGATTGGATTTTTATTTAATGGCGTCAGTTTCTGGAATGATCAATGAAGGAACCCTTTTTCCAGGGGAACCTTTTGTTTTTCCTTCTTACGAAAACATTGGTCCTCCTCACATCGCTACTTTGAGCCTTCCAGGTCTCACAATTGGATTACCAGTATGGTTGTTTTCCACTCAGGTAATCCTGAATGCAATTAGTGCTTCGATTGTAAGCACTTCCCCCCAAGAGAATCAACCTCATGTTGATCATTTTCCTTCTTCACCATTAACATATTATTCACCTTCTTCACTTGCAAGGTACTCTTCCATTTCATCTTCTTCGCTGAGTGAAAGCTCTACAGCTAGTAACCCGGTGGATAAGAATAAGAAGAAAAGGAAGAAGAAGAGGAAGAAAAATAAGCAAGGATCCAAACTTCCAACTGTTGTCAGACATGTTGGAAAGAAACAAGTTACTGTTAATTGTGTTGGGAGTGTTGATGATGCCAAGGTCACCCAAACAACCCGTAGGACCAATTATCCTTGCAAGCTTTGTAAGGGTAGCCATCTTCTTAAGGATTTCCCTAGTCTATCCAAAGTTATAGAAGCATGCTCTACACACCCTCGCCAATCCATGTCGTCAGACTTTGACCAAAATGTTGATGACCTCTCATCAACTAGTCACGATATTGTTGGGAAGAAGAAAAGTAGAGTCAAGTTCCCATGCATGTTATGCAAAGGGATTCATCAAACTCACCTTTGCCCTCGTATGGATGAAGCCTCGAAATTACTGGAAGACATGACTGTTTCACAACCTCAACTTCCAGTTGCTTATCGCAAGCTTACTCTCGAACCACCTGTAGTTGATGGAATGATCAATCCGGTTGATCTTGCAGTCAATCTGGTCATGTCCTTAGTTGAACCAGTTGATAAAGTGGTTGATCCAATCCCATCCTCAGTCGATCTTACTCTCTCGTTAGAGAGTGAAACCCAATTGGTTGATCTGATCCCATCCTTGGTCGATCCCACTCCCCCGTTAGAGAGTGAAACCCAAGTAGTCGATCCTTTTCCGGCCGTCGACCCCATTCTCCCCTTGGAGAATGCAACCCAAGTGGTCGATCTAATCTCGTCATCAGTCGATCCTACTCTCCCACTAGAGAGTAAACCTAATTCTTTCCATGTTTTTCTCATTGATACAAAATCTACCGTGCTGGGGGGTATTCCTCCTTCTCCCATGGAACCCCCTCCAAGTAATGAGGCCATCCTTTTTAATTGGGGTGTGCTAACTAGACCTCATCGTCCCTCTCACATTCCTTTCAAGATTATAGTACAGGTTTGTGGTCGAGACGTTCCTCAGACGTTAATAGATGAAGGTTCGTCCGTTAGTATTTTATCCTCTATTGCTTGGCAAGCTTTGGGTTATCCTCAGCTTGTGTCGGTTACACAAACTATGTTTGCTTTTAACAGAAGAACCAGTCACCCTTTAGGGATCCTTCCTTAGTTTCTCGTAACTTTGGGAGGGAGAACTTTCTTTATTGATGTCATGGTAGTCCAAGACCCCTTGGATTTCGATTTACTCCTTGGGCGAGATTATGTCTATGCCATGAAAACTATCGTGTCCACCCTTTTTCTTGTGATATCTTTCCCTCACGATGGAAGAATTGTGACTATTGATCAACTTTCGTTCGTTGGCCCTGACTTGACCATTAACTCAATGAACTCCCTAAATGCTTCTTATATGCAGTCAGTATCACCCCTGCCACAGGTCAATTATGTGGCGTTGTCTCCCATGCCTTCCACTGTCGATGACCATGACTTAGATCCGGTAGTTGACATGGTGATCTCTTTGGTAGGGCTATTGGAGCCTGACCTCCTTACCCCTATCGCGACCCTCGACATGTGTTCCTTCCAGAGTGTGTTTCTTCTGTCAAGTGAAGATCTCTTGGAGGCCATGACCGAGTTTTATCCCTTGACATGGTGTCCTTCTAGAGAATTTTCCTCTTGGAAGCCATGGTCAAGAAAAGGAGCTTTGAGCGTGGTTTTCTGATTTCAAGCTCATTAAAAAATGAAACCAGCCTTGAGCATGGTTTTATGATTTCAAGATCGTTAAAAAATGTAACCAGTTGTGAGGATAGTTTCGCGTCTCTGTAGTAACCTCGTTAAAAAATGAAATAGAGCTTGTGAGGATAGTTTTTGCGTCTTGGTAGCAACCTCGTTAAAAAATGAAACAGATCTTACGAGCATAGTTCCTATTTCTGTTCCAAGCTCGTTAAACAGTGGAACAAAGATCTAGGGATTGAACCTAGAGTCACGAGCATAGTTCTTCTCCTATGCCAAGCTCGTTAAAAAATTAAACAATTCCCCCTCTCTATTTGCGTCAAGTCCTTCGTCTAGTATTTGAAGCTTCGTTTCATCCGCCTTTGCAGTTGGAAGAATCGAAGCTTGGGGGGCAATGCTTCCAGCCTCTGGAATTCATGCTAAAGTTAAACCGCTAGCTTCTTAAGCTAGGGGCTAAGTACCAACCATCCCCGTGTTATGCGTTGGGAAGTCGCAAGCATAATTTTCTATGGTTCAAGCTTGTGTAAAAATGAAACCACCTACCTCAGGCATAGTTTCCTCTGGTTCAAACTTGTGTAAAAATGAAACCAAGTCCAAGCATAGTTTTGTTTAGTTTTAAGCTTGTGTAAAAATAAAATCTATCCCAAGCATAGTTTTTTTTTTTTTAAATCTTGCGTAAAAATGAAAACAGTCTCGAGCTTAGTCTTTTTTCTTTATCATGCTCGTAAATACAAGAGAATAAGTTACCGAGCTTAGTATTTGTTATTTATGATGCTCGTAAATACATGATAATAAGTTATCGAGCTTAGTCTTTATTCTTTCTCGTGCTCATAAATATGTGAGAATGTAACCGAGTATACATTTATCACTTTTTCGGACTCGTAAAGGTTATATGAAAAAGGAACCCCGTGGAGTTCTCTTTAATCTCTTTTCAGACTCTCTAAACATGGAAAGATTGTCGAGTTTACTCTTATCACTTTTTCAGACTCGTAAAGGTTATACGAAAAAGGAACCCTCTGGAGTTCCCTTTAAGCTCTTTTAGACTCTCTAAACATGAAAAGATTCCCGAGCGATCTTGTTCTTTTCACATTCATTAAAGTATTTGAAGAAAACGTCTGTTGAGCGGTAGTTTATCTCTTTTTCGATCTCATCAGACTACTTTACGAAAAAGGAACTTTTGGAGTTTCCTTTAAGTGTTTTTCAGACTCTCTAAACATGAAAAACCACCGATTTTTCTCTCTTTGGACTCGTAAAACAAACATCGAAAGGCCTATATGGGACTGAACCATTCCTTCCTAGGGTTCGTTAAACATACTCTGAAGGACTCATCCAAAGGATGATCTTACAGTAGCTTGTGTAAAAATAAAGAGGTACTCACCAGAAATGGTGGGGGAAATTTTGGGAAAGAAATGTATCTAAACCTGTATTCTATGGAAGAGTCGCCTTTGAACATGACACCCTTTCACTTGCCTTGTGTCTAGGTTGGAAAATTTGTTTGTCTCTTGATCATACTCCTTTATAAGATTAAAAATTGGTCTGTGATCCCTATTGTTGAGTCAATGTTTCCAAGACAGTTGTCGTGTCGTCAATATTGCATCGGCCATGTCTGCAGTCTTTAAGTCTTCTATTGCATCGGCCATCCCTGAGTCAGTCCTGAATCACTTGTTACTCTGATCTACATCAAATCTTTTTTCCCATTTCGTGTCATTGATGGGGGATACATTAAGGCCCTCCTATGACGAGTCTTTTCCTGTCAACTTCAACTCATTATCCAGGAATTAGACTTAGAAATCAATTGGTACCTTGGAACTTGCATGCCTCAATGGCAGGTTTCCTCGCTTTTGATAGTGGGTTTTCATTATTAACCCCTGATCGGGAGATTCCGCCGAGTGTTCGACTTCATCTCATTAATTCACATTCATTGGATTGTACTAGAGTACCTTGGGAGTCATTGACATTAATGGTGATTTCCCTCGCACTTGTTAACGGTATACACTAATCACTGGTAATCAAGTGGTTTCTACCATGTTCGACTTCAACACATGTATTCACATGGTTAGATTCGTATTATAGAGTAGTGGATATGAAGACCCTGGATCTTTTCTGACAGATTCAGGTTGCGTTGGAGTATATTCAGTTTGTATTGTTGCATAGATCCACATTGTATGTCTCATGGCTATGTTCAGATTTGAGTCATATTGGCATGGATCCACAGTGTATGTTTGGTGGCCATGAACTATCTTACTTGACATGGATCTTTGAATTTCAACATTTATGCTTTGAGTCATTTGTATTATGAGTATGGGAATGTCTACCTCTATGATGATATATTATTGTACTATATTTTCTTGTTTGTTAGCAGGTTTCTGACCGATGTGTTCGTTGTTCCCTACACACACTCGACAAATTATTTCAGCTATCACTCTGTTCTAACTTCATACTTTGGGGGGCTCTCTGTTACACATTATTTTCGTCACCCTTATGACCGTTAATGATGTAAACCTATATGTTGCCTTCAAATGGGTAAGTGGCCTGAATTCCTGAAGAAAGAAGGGAGAAGAACTTTCCCTAAGAGAAGAAGTTGTATTTTCCTTTGTAAAAACCCTATTAAAGAGGATTTTCGTAGGTCGCACTATACACAGGGTGCGGAAATCCCTGATTTCCACAGGTTGCACTATAGCTAGGTTGTGGAGTTTTCGGAGGCTGCATTACACATAGGGTGCAGCAGCCTTCATACGTGGGGAAAACGAGTGTCTTCTCGATGCTTCTAGAAGGAGAAGCTTATATGGTGAGGTGGCCTCCGAATGGTTTGGATCTTACTCACTTTCATAATTTAGTGGGATCATCCTAACCTCCTCACCTTATCCTCTTCAGCTTATAAAAGGAGAGGAGCTCTCATGGAGAAAGCTAGCTTGAGCTTGGCTTGAGATTGAGTTGTTTTTGGCTTAAGATTGAGTTGTTTTTGGCTTGAGATTGTTAGCTTGGTTAGAGTGGGTTTAAGCTTTGCTTTGTGAAGATGGATTGTGAGTAGCTATCAAATCTATGGTCTCAGAATCCTTGGAGCAAGAAGTGTGTGGAAAGAAAGGAACTGTTGGAAGGAACCTGACAACATCAAGGCATCTAGTTGTATCTTTCCACATTCTTTAATACAGATATACTTTTGTTTCCTATATGAATATTATTTTCTCATATTGTATGATTCCTTGATCACGTACATAGTTTCATATCAAATAGACTCTGTTATTCTTGTCTACGTTGGCTTGTGTTTATTTGCAGATATTTCTCCATAAGCCTCGTGACGGAGCTTGGATTGCATTGGCAAAGTCAGACCTTCAATATTTAAAAGGTATGTTCTAGATCCATTTCTCATTTGATAATTGAAAGCTAAGGAAAGAGTAGTGTACTGTCTTGTTTTGTTCTAGTTTCGTAGTGAAGCTAGGGGGATTGATTTGTGTCCGCACTTGACAATTAGCCCGATAACAGTGCATATGTAAGTCGATTTGGCTATAGGGTTGTTCTTGCGTAGGCAAGAGGGTGTGATGTCGATTGTGTCTTAGGTGTGTACCAAGGTTAGACATGTAACCTCTTATTCTGATTGAATAAGACAACAAGAAGAGTAGAATGCTCAAAGGAATGTTGATTTCTCCTAGTTAAGGGTTCCAGGGTAAAATATCAATGTACTGTGTGATTGCTTGTTTCTTTTACGTTCTTGATTAAATTCTTCTTTTCTTCTGCTAGGATTAGTGTGGAAGTGTCCTGCATTTCCTCACATGTGGTATCAGAGCTTAGGTTTTCCTTGACAAGTGAGTGTTCAAAGTGGTGTTATGCTTTGGCGTGTATTTTAGATCTTGATTTGCCAATCTTGAATCTGAGAACTAAACCCTGGGTATAGTAAGATTCGTAAGTCATAAATTGCGTTAAAGATTGTGGTAAAGAATGGTGAGTAGTTCTAGAATAGAGATAGAAAAATCCAATGGCTAGAATTTTGAGCTTTGGAACCTTAAAATGGAAGATCTTCTCGTAGATCGAGAACAGTGGACAACGGTCTATCCAGGTTCCCAGTCGATAGGCATGTAGACGGAAGAATGGGAGATACTCGAAAGAAGAGCAAGAAGTATGATTTGACTTTGTCTTGCAGATTCAGTGCTGCTAAATGTCTCGGGTGAAGATTCGACCAAGAAACTGTGGGACAAGCTGGGGAGCTGTGATAAATAAGTTGTTTCTCAGAAAGAAACTGTATCTTTTGAGGATGAGTGATGGCAGTTGAGTGACTGAGCATTTAAATGCATTTAATACCGTGTTAATCCAGGTATCGTCTGTGGATATTAATATCACTGATGAGGAGAAATGTATCAGCCTATTATGTTATTTGCTAGACTCCTGGGATAGCTTAGTCGTGGCTATTGGGAGTAATACAACCACACTAGCACTAGAGGACATGGTTGCTTATCTGTTGTCAGAAGAAATGAGAAGGAAGAACATGGAAGGATCGACCAAAGATGCCTTGGTAGTGAGAGTTTGACCAGTAGATAGAGATAAAGGCATATTCTTCAGTAGAAAGTTCAAGTCGAAGGGTAGATCTAAATCCCCAGTTTAGTCGACGCAAATATGTTGGAAATGCGATAAAGTTGGGCATTACAAAAAGGATTGTACGTTGAAGGAAACAAAATTTAGTGCTAGATCCGATGAGAAGCAGTCAACTGAGAGAAAGACGACCTTAGACAAGGGAGGTGATGTGTATCTGGCGTCGACCAGTACATGGTCGAATCAAGATGTTTGGTTGATCGACTCAAGAGCTTCCTATCATATGACACCACATAAATAATGGTTTTGTGAATATGAACAATATGATGGGGGTGATGTGTTCTTGGGGGACGACTCGACAACCAGAATTGTCAGACGGGGAAGAGTCTAATTGACACTGTAGGATGGGAGGAAAAGAACCCTTCCAGGTGTGCTACACATTCCGGGTTTGGAAAGAAACCTAATATTTGTCAGCAAGATGAGTGATGCAAGAGTGCAAACTTTGTTTTAGAAGGATTCGTGCAAGATGGTCAGTGGTGTGATGGTCTTAATGAGAGGAGTTCGGATTGTTACCTTATACAAGTTTTTAGGGAATGTCGACTTGATTGGATGCAACAAAATCGTTGCCCCTGAAATCAACTCGAACCGACTCTATTTCGACACAACTCGACTCGACTCAAGCAAGGTCATTTCAAACCGACTCGACAAGGCATGATGAGATTGACCCGACCAGGTTATGGCACAAGAGGATGGGACACATTGGATAAAAAGTACTTTGAGCTATGCAAAGTAAAGGTCTGGTTGAAGGTTTTCCTGAATGTGGTTTAGAAGTTGACTTTTGTGAACATTGCATATATGGAAAACAAAGTCGGGTGAGGTTCCTATCTGGAGCGAAAAGGGAAAATGAGATTCTAGAACTAGTGCATAGTGATGTGTTTGGCCGGGTTACAATGCCTTCACTTGGTGGATCCCTGTATTATGTCTCCTTCATAGATGATTTTTCCAGGAAGACATGGATATATTTCCTGAGTAAGAAATCATAGGTTTTCGAGAGATTTAAGGAGTTTGAAGCTCTTATGGAAAACCAGACAGAGAAGAGGATTAAAGAGCTGAGGACTGACAATGGTGGTGAATTTTGTGGAAAGAAATTTGATCAATTCTATAAGTAGTGTGGCATAACATGCCAAAATACCACACCATTTACCCCACAAAAAATGGATTTGTTGAGAGAATGAACATAACATTGATGGATAAGGTAAGGAGCATGCTTAGTGGTGTTGGGCTCGCACAAGAATTCTGGGCAGAGGCAATTGAGACTGCAAGATATCTAGTAAATATGTCTCCTTCATCGGTGCTAGTCGACACAACTCCAAATGAGGTATGGTTTGGTAAGAAGCCTTCGGTGGCACATCTCAAAGTATTTGGTTGTGATGCATTTGTGCATGTTCCCAAGGAAAAGAGGACCAAGTTGGACAAACAGGCAATCAAATGTATTTTCATCAAATATAAAGAAGGGATGAAAGGATATAAGCTCTGGGATCCTACATCAAGAAGAACAATGTACAATTGAGATGTGGTCTTCAGAGAATTCATAGGTAAATTCGAGTCGGAGGAAGTTGTTCAGACCGAGAATAATCCTAATATGGTGTGGTTTGAACCAAGGAATGAAGAAGATGATTTAGATGAGTCAAATAAATCCAAGGAAGAGGTGGAGCAACTGACTCCGGTGGTAAGGAGGTCAGAAAGAATAAGAAAACCAATTGAAAGGTATAGTTTTCCTGACTTTCGTTCCACATTCATGCTAACTACCATCGACGATGAGCCCAAGTCGGTCGATGAGGTAGTCAGCTCAGCATAGGGTAAACTCTGGAAGGATGCCATGTTCGAAGAGATGGAATCCTTGTACAAGAATGAGACATGGGATTTGGTCAAGTTACCTAGTGGAAGGAAGCATGTTGGTAGCAATTGGGTGTTCAACAAGAAGATGAATGTCACATGACAAGTCAAGAAGTTCAAAGCTCAATTAGTAGCAAAAGGTTATTCCCAAGTCGAGGGAGTCGACTTCGGTGAGATTTTTTTCCCTGTTGAAAAACTAACTTCCATTAAAGTACTAATGTCTCTTGTTGCAACATTCGATCTGGAGATAGAATAGATGGATGTGAAGACAACATTCCTACATGGGGACCTGGAAGAAGAAATATACATGAAACAATCTGAAGGATTTGTAGTAAAGGGTAAGCAAGAGTTGGTGTCCAAACTCAAAATATCCCTTTATGGTCTAAAGCAATCGCCAGGGATGTGGTACTAGAAGTTTGACACTTACATCTTTAGTTTGGGATTTGTGAGAAGCAAATTTGATCACTGCATATATTTTAAGGAAGAAGGTGGGTGTTTCATATATGTAGCTTTGTATGTCGACGACATGTTGTTGATTGGAAACAACATGGATGCAATAAAGGAGGTGAAGAAGCAACTATCCTCCAAGTTCTACATGAAGGATCTCGGTGCAGCTAACTTCATTCTAGGAATGGAGACTAAGAGAGATCGAGCCACTAGAAATCTCTGGTTGAATTAGACGAAATATATTGAAACAATTTCTAAAGGATTCAACATGCAAGATTGCAAACGAGTGAATGTGCCAATTCCAGTGGGAGCAAGTCTTACTACTGAACAGTGTCCAAAGACGCAGGAAGAGACAGAGGTCATGGCACGTGTTCCCTATGCAAGTGTTGTTGGTAGTCTAATGTATGCAATGCTCTGCACTCAACCAGACATTTCCCATGCAGTGGGAGTGTTAAGCAGGTATATGTCAACACCTGAAAATGAGCACTGGACAACTGTCAAGAGAGTATTCAGATATTTGTGTGGCACAAAGGACTATGATATATGCTACCAAGGAAGACCTGGAGGTGACAATGGTAAATTAGATGTGCAGGGCTTCGTCGACGCTAACTGGGTTGGAGAACTGGATCGACGGAGGTCGACCAACGAATATGTCTTCAAAATGTTCAATGGAGCAATAAGATGGATGAGTAAGCAACAAGTGGTTGTAGCCTTGTCAAAAACAGAAGTTGAATAAATGGCAGCCACTCATGGAAGCAACGAAGCAGTATGACTTCAAAGGTTGTGTTCAGGAATCGGGTTTGAGGAGAAATCTATGAAGGTGAGCTGTGACAGTCAAAGCGCATTATTTCTTGCAAATAACCATGCTTATCATTCAAAGACTAAGCACATCGATGTACAATACCATTTCATGAGAGACATGGTTGAAAGTAACAAGGTGCTACTTGAGAAAGTAGACACGTTGGAAAAACATTTTAGACTCGTTGACCAAGTCTGTGAGTGCTGTGAAGTTCTCTTGGTGTTGAGAGGCAATGGGCATTGTTGCCTTGGGTATGTGAATGAAAGTTCAGGAATCTCTTGTTTCAACAAAGAAGACAACAAGTGGGAGAATGTTGGGTTGTTATATTATTTGTAGTGAAAGTCAAGTTGAGGTAGATCGACTGGTGGTCGAAGTAGATCGACAACAAGTCGAAGGTCGAGGAAGTTGATCGGGCAAAGTCGAAGTCAAAGATATCGACGAGAAGTCAACCGGAAAGAGGTCGAAGTGCAGGCGTGAGACAACCGACTAGAGACCAAATGAAGGTCGACTAGTAGTCGGCTGGTAACTCGACTTGGAATTCGACTATAACAGAATCCAAGGATTTGCGGGATTTGTAGAAAATGATATGCATGGATCTTTAATCGTTTTTGGGAACCAATATTTAGGATTTTTTCTATTGTAAAGTATAAAGGGCTATGGTGTAACTATGTAAAAGGTAATGCAAGAATGAAAAATGTTGTAATGCTAGTGCATGGTAATCGTAGGTTGTTGGTCATGCATATGTAAGTCGATTTGGCTACAAGGTCGTTCTTGCGCATGCAAGAAGGTATGATGTCGATTGTGTCTTCGGTGTGGACCAAGGTTAGACATGTAACCTTTTATTCTGATTTAATAAGACAACAAGAAGATCATAACGCTCAAAGGAATGTTGGTTTCTCCCGGTTAAGGGTTCCAAGATAAAATCTCAGTGTACTATGTGATTGCTTATTTATTTTACATTCTTGATTAAATTCTTCTTCTCTTCTGCTAGGATTAGTGTGGAAGCATCCTGCATTTCTTGACAAGTCAGGGGACGATCGTTGGTTTTCACAAATCCCAAAACAAAAAAAGGCTGGATGACTACTAATTGAGAAGAAAAAATGAATAATATGACTACTCGACTGACTATGATGGAAAGTACCCTCGTTCATTTGTTTGTTGGAGTGCTTCTTGTATAGCTTTCAACTAGAGGTTTTGTGACAGTTGTAACTAAATTTTGTTGATCTAGACCAGTTATTTTTATCAATGTGTTCTTTAACCATAATTCTATATAATCTTGCATGGGAGCAATCGTCGTCTCATGTTTAATTTTTGCATTAAATAGTTTTTTTTTCATGTCTCTGATATCAAAATTGAGTTGGTGCAATGTTTCTTCAACATCTTCATTCTTATTTACATAGAAGATCAACCACTTTTCTACTTCCTCTTCCGAGTATCCAGTTATTTCATTGAACTCATTTTCCCATGAAACTTTCAGGGCATCCAAGTGTTCTTGCAACTGATCTTTAGAATGTATAAATATTGAATCGATTATCAAATGTGGGCTCCTCAAATCCTTCATCAAATCAACAAGATTTAAAAATAAGTCACCCCTCTTGGTATTTATAACATCACATTACCATCCTACATTAATCCTCCTTAATCTAATTTTAGATGCGAGATTCTCTCTCCTTTGCATATCATTTATATTAGACATTTTGGCAAAAAATGTGCCAAGAGCTTCCTTGTAGAATTTTTCATCACTATCCAGGTTCTTTTGGAGATATTCTTTAAAATTCATAATCCCTGAGGAAGGTATAATAGAGCTAGTACCTAGTTCCCGTATCTCAAGGATTAGAGCAATTATTTTTTGGATATTCTCTCCAATATATTGTCTGATGGTTGTCAATAATTTTGAGGCACTCCTTATTCTAGATCTTGATTCTCGAGTGTCTTCTAAAGTGTTAAGAGGTTGGATGGTGGCAATTGGCTCAACGAACAAAGGCTTCAACACTAATCCATTTTCTAATTCTTTTATTTTTTTTCAAGACTTGGTTTTCTTGTTCAATTTCATCAATTGAATACTTGAGTGCTTCTCCAGTTACTTTGTGAAATTGCATGACTTTTGAGGGTCTCACCCCTTGTAAATCAATCTTAGAGTTTCACTTCTTTGCAACCTTTTTATTTTTCAAGTTAATTTTTTCAATTGACAACTTTTTAAATTCTTTGTTAAAGGTCGCATGGTGCAATGTAATAGATTCATCCTCAAAGACCAATGGCTTTTGACAAGCCAATTCTTGTGTTATTGCTCTGTTTTCCAACAATATTTGTGCGGCTCAATCAGGCTCTTCTTCTTCGGCGTCCACTTCCATATCTTCAGGTTCAGGTAATGGAATTTTTTTCTCTTTTTTCTGAGTTACATATTTTTTTCTTTTGAGTGCTACAAGTGCAGTATGTGTTTTCCCAATATCTCCTTTTGAAGGGATTTAATCCCCTCCATCACCATAATTTCACGAATGGGAATTATTTTGGCCAAGACTGCTTCCCTAGGTCTTGTTTTTCGGTGAAGAACTCTATTGTGACATGTTGGGTGAACGGGGATTACGGTTACCACTTCTCGTGGTTCAACCCTTTTTTTTGTACTAGTCGTTAGTACTAACCAGAGTATCAAGATCATCATGAATTTTCTTAGGAATGGCTTCTACGGGGTTATGATTATCCCCACCTCCTTCTTTAAATTAGGTAGTCTTTACAAATGATGATTCGTAACCGACTACAGACATATGTGTTGTAAATAGATCGTTGGGGTCAAATCTTGTTATTTCAAGAACTTCCTTTAGCTTGAAATTATCAAAATGACTAGCAAGTTCATCTAGATGGGAAATATTTTTGACAACGATTTCCCCAATTTTCCAGGGCAATGGAATGCACTTTTTTTTCTTTTCTCATTAAATAAATGTGCCCAAGACTTGTATTGTTTACAAACTTCAATAACAAAGAATTTATTTGACATGTAAAAAAGAAGCAAGCAAGGTTTTTCCTAGAAACCATACATTCTTATGAAATTGAAGTCGTCAAAGGTTTCAAAAACATCATTTCTTACCAAGAAGACAACAACTTCTATAGTCAATTGTTGTTGGGTATTTCTACCATACGAACTAATAAGCTAGGGCTCTAAACTTATACGCAGAAAATGACCCTTAAGACTTAACTTTTGACCTTCTACCCGAATCTGAAACCTCTTTCTTCACATGCATACAAGAGAAGAATAAACCAACCTTTTTCCGGACGGCTG
>SNQJ01S0002562.1:264215-275919 GCA_010110895.2 Picea sitchensis
ATGGAGCTTTGTGTTTCCACAAAGCTGGATACCAAAATTGAATTGGGTCTTTGCCAAAATCAACACTCCTTGCGCGAGGCAAGTCTTAAAAAATATGACAGTATGCAATTGCGAAGACCAAGTAGGAACTCATAAATAATTTCTTGTTTTTTCGGAAATTTACAAGTTGGAAAGAAACTTCACTCAAAATTATTCTAGCCCAATCAAATAAGACTCTTTCATGAACAGAGAGGTGTAAGACATATAATACATATCTCAGGATAATGGTCGTGGATTCCTGCCCAATAATTCTGGCAAATAACGAGGTGAACTCTTTATAGGGGTATTTTAAGGAACATACCTCTATTTAGGTGGAGTTCTTAGAATAGTTTGATGGCTTCAAAAGAAAACTTTCCAAAATCTTTGAACCTCCATGGTTGGCCTTTAAAAAAGTGTCTACTTATAAACTTTTGAAAGTCATAGTACGCTCGGGGATCCTGAGCATCCTTTTGAATACTGTTGCTGCCAAAGAAATAGGTGTCTTCCCCTATAATTGGATAATCCTCTTTTCGTTGATGACATTTTTGACACACCAGAAAATCAACTCCTTAAAATATGCTACCTCCGGCATACAACCTGCCAATATTATCCCATAAGTCCAAACCTTATTTGAGCTCTTTTCTTCATGAAAGAGTGTTCTGTACCATGTAAATGCCTCAGACCATTGGAATGAACAATCCTCACATCCTAGTGTATTTACAATGTTGCCATAATAGAGCTCTCTTTTCTTATTGGGCATATTTGGCAAAGGTTGATTGGAATGAAAAGGTTATGGTCCTATTGATATGAAAATAGAAGCCTGACTTGTTATGCTATGCAAGCACCCTCTACTTCATTAAAATAAACTTTATAGGACCTTGCTTCATGTGTTAAAATATGCAAGATAAATTATGTGCCAAGTTCATGCTTCTTTTATATGCTTATGTGTGAGGTCTTTGCATGATTAAATATGTTGTTTTTATAAATACAACAGCAAAAATAACTTGCAGCAAATGATAACCAGAAAACACACAACAATAACAAGATGATAAAGGAGTTCATCCCTCTCTGGGCTACATCTCCTTGAGCCTCCATCAATGGACTTGGCTCTCTGGGATTAATTTGTCAAAAGTTCTTTTACAAGATGCTGCTCAACTCCAATGGAAATTCTGACTGCACCATTGGGATCAGAACACATAAAAACCCCAAAAATGACTAATAAAACTCTGAAAACAGATCATGGCTCATCCGGGCATGACCTCTTCTACATGTGGCCATAAGCTTCACTGAGCTTCTCTTTGGCAAAAACACCTGTAAAAGTCCTCAAAATCCTTTGAAACCTATCCCAATGTGTTCAGAGCATAACAATTAGCCAAAAATGACTATTCAGTCACAGAAAACAAACTTGGACTCACCAAAACATGACCTCAATCAATGAGGGCTTCAAGCTCCCTAGAGCTTCCTGAAAATTAAATGGTGAAAAAACCTACAAAAGAAGTCTTCAAATGGCTTTAAAAACAGTGCCAATGGATTCAAAACGTCCAAAAACCCCTAGCTGGGCTTTTACGGCACCTCATTCGGCCAAAAAATGAAGAAGATAGGCCTCCTGCCATTCTCTTCCTTCAAGCTTGCTATCTCTGGTTCGCCAAAATGCACCTTTGTACATTGAACCCAGAACACGCTCCAAAATGCGTGCTTAAACCCAGCACAAGCGCATAACCGAAAATGGTCCAAATTGTAGGACGGTTATGGGCGCGTCAGCCCCTAACCGCCTAGCTCTCGGGCACATGGGTCCACGATATGACCTCGGGCTAGCAAAAGAAACTCAACCATTTCAAACCCCCACGCTCTCTGTTGTGGTCACATGCGATCACACATATAACCACAAGCTTAAATATTTGAATAACCCCGCGCGCGCGTCAACGGAGGGTATGGTCATATGTATCGGAAATGTGACCAGGGGCTGGATCCCGTTGTAACACAACTCCCACATAAGCAATGGTCATATGTATTTAAAGCATAGAACCGTGGGTCGGGGCTAAGCCCCGGCCCGACCCCCCACCATTTACAACAATATTCAAATTGAAATATATTTAAAATCATATGGTTAATAAGGATCACCGTGTGGGCTAGTGGTAGCCCACACTCTACCAAAGGGGAGGTCCAGGGTTCGACCCCCACGGACCCCATACAATTTTAAACAACAACCAATAGCCAATAATGGGGTGCCACGTGGCAGTCCATGACTGAGCCATGTGGCACCATACCATTAACCAAAAATGATGCCACGTGTCACAACGCAATTCGACCACATCTGCCAATCAAAAACTGCCACATCATCACATGCCATATCAGCGTACGGTCTCTGCCATGTCATCGTACGGCCCTGCCACGTCAACCTGTACGGACTGCACAGTCAATGTCCTTTTTTTTCCCTGTTTGGCGATCCGAACAGATCACAATATCTCTCTCATTCGACGTCCGTTTGAACCCAAACGAGTTGCGTTGGGTTCATGACGACGAGGGCTACGCACCCATTTGTTTTGAGGCAATTCCGAGAATGTTGATTTTTGAGCTAAAATTTGACCCCTGGTCTAGATTTTGATCACCTATTGTAGTAGGAATTTATGACAAGGATTTAACTCTTTACTAAATTCTCCACGTACTTATTTAATATCACATGTTGTATCTCTTAGTTCAAAAATTTTAACTGCATGATTAGATTTGGATTTAAGGTGGGAATTTACGAGAATGGTGTCATTAATAAAAAAATTAATTCACCTCGTTTGCCAGCCGATCTGGCGATATGATCATAAATGTTCTCAAGGAATGCAATTGTATACCAGGATGTATGGAAAATGTTAAAGTATGGAGGTGTAAAATGAGTGATGGGGAGTGTATAATGATGATTGTGTGATTGAGGGGTTGCAGGGTATGGGATACGGGAGGGGGAAAGTGGGGGGACTTCCGCATCCGCAATCAGAAAAATAAGCTAAGTACAAGAATGATCCATTTTGTATGTTGTGGAAGAATGTGGGTCATTTTGGAGTAAGTGGAAATGTGAGATGCAGGTTTGTGGGACTAGGGTATTTTGAAACATCATTTACCCCCCCCTCCTCCCGCAATGGGACTCCCACATACAGAAAAAATGGCTAAGTATAAGAAAAGTACAAAAACGACTAAGTGTTAATATTAGAGACTTGTGGGTTGCAGGATTGTGGGTTTATGATGATTATGGGCAGACTTCCTACAACTCGCAAAATCAAAAATTGGTTAAGTGTAGGATATACAAGAGAAGAAAGAATGACCAAAAGACTTGAGCTTTGATCAATGAAAATTGATCAACAACTTTTCACCTTTGCATATATTTGACTCTTCTGCTATTCATTTTGAAATTCTTTTATAAACTCTAAAACAATCTTTATATATATAATTGATTTTGTAACAATAACTTGAACTTACAACTTAAACCTACATAGTTTTTCTCTCCATGTACTGTTGAGTCATGATCAAAACCTCAATCACTTCATATTTGAATCATTTTGGATTTTTACCACTTTGATACCATGTTATTTTTCTAAATAAACAATAAATCTTGTAAACATAATTAGAAATAGACTCAACAAACTCATGTAAAATATATGTTTTTATTGTAATGAAGAAAATTGAAGTAATGGGATTGATCCCCTTTTATGTCATTGGCTAGGTAGTTGTGCTACCATTACAATGTCACTTCCATATTTAAATATTATCTAACAACCATTTTATTAGTCACTTATATGAACGTGACTTTATTGCATCAAGTAATCCTTATATTCTAACACCTCTTACATAAAATACACCATCCGGGACCTTGTTAATCCCTCCTCTGGAAATTATTTCATATTAAAACCTTATTGGACACGACTAACCATAATAAAATATTTATTTTGAGCATGCATGTGAGCTTCCATACTACTTTCCACCATCACAAATTCTCTTATTCTTCATTATCTTTCATTAAAGCCTGATCATCTAATTTTGCAATGTATGCCCTTGTAGATTTGTTTTTGGTCCATATAATTTCTTCTACCTCTATATTAATATGGTAGCACTATTCTCAAGATTTCAAATACATTGTTTACATTCCTCTACTAGCTCTCATTGGATATGCATTGGCTCTTCTAAATCCCACTCTTGAAGAGCCAATATATTTGGTTGTTTCTAGATCAACTTCCTCTGTTTTCAAATCTTTTGATAGCATGTGATTTCTAGTACTCCCCATCCAAGGATCTTTTGCTATCCTGATTCTATCACCCATGCCTATTTTCCAAGCCAACCATATTCTTAGCAAAGGAAAGGCCTTAACTACAACCTTCCATATAACTGATCCAACTGTATACGTTTTTAATTCACTTCTTATCCATTCTTCAACTGGTCTAAGTTTTATGTAGTTTCCAATCATTACTTTCCCCATAATCCCTTTATTTTCAAAATTCTCCACAAGCTCTTTGATACTAACCTTGCCAGGGCTTGGCCAAATAAATGGATATTTTTAAGCCCCACCCTCCTTGATATTTGGGTTTTGCCAAATTTTTCCATTTCACAAGAGAAATCCTTCCTTTTCCCTATTTCATATCCACAAAAAAATGAATTATTTCTTCCTGATTTTATCCAACGTTCCCTTCATAATATAAGCTAATGAATGTCAATACAATGTGATCCCTTCCAATACTAATTTATTTAAAATTAATCTGCCTCCCTTATATAACCAACTGTGGCACCAATTGGTCACCCTTTAATCTATTATTTTACAAATCCAGTTCTCTTCTTTTACCCTATAATCATTTTGTAATGTCTGAGAACACCACCTTTACAATTATTCATTCAACCCATTGAATAACAAAGATGATTTATTAACACTAACCTACATACTTGTAGCCTTGCAATATACTTCTAGTATTTCTTTGTACCTTTTTTCTTCCTTGTATGATCCTTCCCCAAACAATAAACATCATATTAAAACAATAAATGAGTCAAAATCACAAAACTCCTTACTCTTATGCCTCTTAAAGCCCCTTCCCTTTTTTCTACAATGACCATCCTACTTAAACCATCTACAATAAGTAAACAAAGAAAAAATGATAAAGGACAACCTTGCCTAAGTCCCCTTTATGGGAAGAAAAACTTGGAAGTTGAGCCATTAATCAAGACTACAAAAGATGTGAAAATACATGTCACATTATCCAATACACAACCATAACTTTCATGCCAATCTAAATTAACACCAATACGAGATATAACCAACTCACCTTGTCACGGGCCTTTGCTAGATCTAGTTCCATTATCACGGCTTGCATATTTTTAACCTTTACTGAATGAAGGCCTTATTGAGTTGTCCCAACAACATCGTGAATCTATCTATTAAAAAGAAAGCCAAATTGTGAACTTCTAATACATAATTAGAAATCATTGTTTTTAATATATTAGCCAAGATCTTTGCTATTATCTTATATATTGAATTGCACAAATATATTGGTTTGTAAATATCAAAGGACACTGCCACATTTTTCTTTGGAATAAGAGATATAAAGATAGAATCCAATGCCCCCGAGTTTTTCCCTAAAAGCTTAGATTCCTCAATCATCCTTAGAATATCTTCTTCCTCATAAAACCCCAAATAAAATTCTACAGTCCACCCATCTAGACTTGGACTCTTTTCCTTGTTAAATAATGAGAGGATAACTTTGAGTTATTCCTCTGTAACCTTGGATTCCAACTCCTCATTCTCCCGATCCTCCATTACCCTAGAAAAGAAAGAAATCACTTTCAACATTTCAAACAATATTTTCCCTTGGAGGTTCCTAGAATGGGTTACTACAACTCTTGCATTTTCTATTTCCTCAAGCTTTCTAACTCTGACACCCCCATATTTTTTTATCTCTTAGATTGTTTTAATGTTTCTTCTATGTTTAGCATAATTCTATTTTATTTTTTGGTATTTTTGTCCCCTTCTGCTTACCAAATTGCTCTTCTCTTGAACCTCCATTCTACCTCTTCTTGCTCCAACAAATTACTTTTCCTCCTTTCTAATACTTTTAGATTTCTTAATTCCACTTATGTAGAGACTTCTTCATTATTGTTTTCTAGCAAAAAAAAATATCTACTCTTTTATCTGTGTAAATTCATGATGTGCCTTTTTTGCTCTTTTCTTAGTCAATCTTCATATACTTTTTAAACTTGTTTTAGATTTTATGTCATTTGTAACATTTATGTTCATACTTTTGGATCATACTTTTTCCAACTTTGTATGACAATATTTTTGAATTTTTCTTCATCCATCCATTTATGATTGAACTTGAAAGGACTCAATGACTTGGGGTCTTCCTTTTCTAATTGTAATTAAATTGGCAGGTGGTTTGAGGCTCCCCCTTCTCCAACCCAAGTTTTATTTCTTCCTTCCTCTCCAAGTATCCTTTCTACAATTAGAAACCTATCTAACCTTTTATATACTCCCTCTTTCTTACTTCTCAAGTTTCTCCAAGTGGGCACTAGTTGGATAGGCTCCAAGTCACAAATCCCTACTCTAACAGAATGGGAAATTCCTTTACTTATTTCTTATCAGAGAGTGCTCTACAAGCTTTATGAGTTATATGGAGGTTTTGAAGGCCTACTTGGATCCCCCTTTAAAGGATTTATTGAATTTACTCCCTCACCCTCATTCTATTCCTTAAAAGACAAATAAATATAATAAAAAGAATTGTTTTTCGTACCTTTCAATGTGCTTTTCTAGTCCATTGTCGCTCCTAGATCCAAGCTTACCTAAACATCTTCTTTCTAAACATCCCCATTTCTGGATGTTTCTTCCTCTACTATTTGTTCTTTGTGTCCCTCTAATTTTGCGAAGTTCCTAGTTTTCTTTCCTTCTATTACTTTGCTTGGAAAGCCATGGGAAAGCCCAATACTTCTTTTGAAAACTTTGATGCATTTCCCTTCCTCCTACACATCTTTTTTGAGTTTGGATTTGGGGAATTCCTCCATAGACGCATAGTTATTTTTCTATACAGTTTGGTTATTGAAAGGGAATATTCCAATCATCCAAAGATTGTGTGTATAAGTCCACTTTTGAGTCCACGTGCTATTTCAATTTCCTTTGGTAAAACCTCTCGAATGTCTATTTCTACTAGGATTCTAACCATTCTCTTGTCCACCTTGTGGCTAAAATCATCTTTGATAGCTATGAACTTCCCAAAACTACCTCTCACTGCCTCTAAGATGTCAATGTTCCATAACTCCTTTTGTAACCCCAACATCTTAACCTAAATAGGTTGTAAATGTGTTAGTTCCTTCCTTGGAAAAAACCCAAGATGTTATCTTCCAATGTCCATGTAGGATGCTCCCCAAAACGTTTTTTTTGCAAAATCATCTAAACATCTTCTCTATTCCCAAATTCAAATGCCAACTAACCACAAACTAGGCCGATATGGTAAATTGGTATGTAGTTGAGTAATTCTGGCCATTCATGCTCCATCCATACATACAAAGAAACTTCTCACAACCGTCTTTCTTCAAATGTACTAGTTAAGGCTTTGTTAATCAACCCCATCATTGATTCAATCCATACATCTTCCCTTACAACCAACCTAAACTTCTTTGCTTTTGATTTTACCCTCTTATCACTATGTTTCTTCCCCTTACCTTGGTTCATTGAACGACCTTTTCCTCAATTTACTCCTCTTCTATATTGCTCCTCCATGGCAACTCTCTAGCCACCTTACCTTGGTTGGATGGAAACAATGGATCTTGAAACTGTGGTATAGTCCTCCTGGAACTGACAACCATAAAGGATCCTCTTGTTAGAAACTCAATTCTCGATCCTTTTCCTTTCTAACTCAGACCCCAGATATCATGTCTTTTAACCTTGTATCACCACATGATTCATTTTGGTCTAGTTCCATAGTCCTGCTACTTTTTGTGCCAATATGACCTATGAACTCATCCTTTCGAGAGTCATTTTTTTGGATAGACTTTCCTAATGTTTCCCTAGGGCTAAATTTCCCTTCTTCCTGATGTCTTCATTGAAACATTCCAAATCTCCACTAATTCTTCTCTTGACATGAAGATATATTTTAAAAAGCTTATTCTTCATGCTTGGCACAATGCACTAATTCCTCCTCCATACCTCCTTGCCATAGTGTTTCCTCAAGAGCCTTCAATTTCACCCTCTCCACTTCCAATTATCCTACATTATCTCCACAAATGAGAATTTAATCGAATTATTCATCCACCACACATTCCTAAGTTTTTATATGCAAAACATTTATTTATCTTTTTCCAAGAACACAATCATAATTTATATTCAAAGATATAACCAAAATTACACTCTTCAGGTGCTAGAGCACTATAGCCATATAAAATACCGAACCTGTAGTTTCAAAACTAGAGAGTCTATTCACATATAGGCTAAACATCAAAACACAAAAAAGTATATCATGACTATCTCTAGAATATTCAACATAACAAAGCTATACACATTTGTAATCAATATAATAATAGGAGGAAAACACAACTTATAAGTTGCTCCACTATGATAATATGAATCCTAAAAACCCATCTTAGAAAAACCAAAGAACTAAACAGAGTAGGATTTCTATTTCAAACAACAAGTAGAGAGACAAAAAATAGACGTAATAACTCCATTAGAACTTGCACTAAGAAGAGGACTGCAAACTCTCGATAAACTCTTCAATCACCCAATAGCCAACTTCAACATGGAGCCCCTCATTTGAGAGCTTATCAACACCTTCATTTAACTCCCTAAAAATATGAGTGAAAGAGAGGAAATCAAAGATAGAGGCAATCACTTTTAGTTGTTCCCCCAAGGGAATTAAATAGTAGTCCCACAACTGACATCTCCCATGCATCCAATTCATTACTAATGAATAATCACCATACAATTGTAGAGTAGTAAAAAACTTATCACTTAAGGGAAAACAACAACTTCAATGCAAATAACTCAACAATACTATTTGATCTAAAATTAATACTTGCTTAAAACCTTTAGAAATGAGTATTAGAAAGAAACAAGTGTTGCATGGTAGCTTAGTCCCTGCCAGTTAAGTTTTTGAAATAATATGGGATCAAAGGCCACACTGCTTTCCATGATTTTGTCGTATCAAGTTCTAAAGATGGCAGAATCTGAAGTCTTAATTGTCCCACGCCGACTCCCAACGTAAAACCTAAATACTGTAATTAGAATTTGTGAGTATTTTGTTGGATACCCCAACTGCTTTGGATGCATGCAAAATCCCATAAGTCTTTAGCCATCGCCCTTTTTATTCACAACTATGCATTGTTGCTTTACATTTTCTTTTTATTGTTAATGCCATTGTATTCTGATCCGAATTGTTTTTGCAGTTGTTCAAGTAGATTATGGGTTTCAAAATCATTTTTAATAAAGTTGGAAGTGCACTGCCCACCATCGATTTCTATCTGTTAGCAACAAAAGATTGATGGGATAGTTATTACCTGCCATATAATTTTCTGACCGTATGTATTTTTTATGAATTTTCGTCTCATGCTGGAGATAATTATCGTCAAGTTGTAACCTCAAATTTGTTAACCATTGTCTGGCACATCTGTGTAGCCTATCACCCACTATTGTAGGCATTTCCATCTCTGAAAACCCCCGTTACATTCTCAGTTCCCATGCGATGATATGATCCCTTCATTAAAGCCTTTAGTGATGTTCCAACTAATGGAGCTACCTGGAAGTGAAAATTGACAACCTATTTTTTTTGTTGCACCTAACATTGGTTGGAATTTAACAACCACCACCACATTATCAAGTAGGATTCCATCATGATATAAAACGCTCAACGACTAAATCAAAGTGTGTTCTCCGAACAACCGTTTCATTTGCATACTACAAACCATGCATATGAGTTTTCTAGTTCTAGTTGCCAGAAATTCTTGAGCCCTCAAATTTTACAATACTATTTTTGTATTGGTGAAGTGCTTTGGTGTAGGAGTGATTATGTCCATGTGATGCTGGAGGATTTATGCGCTCTAGAAAACAACTCTCTACTCACTTTCAACATGCTAGTTTTTGGGATTATGTTGGTAGTTATGACTCATTGTCAATGATTCATAATGGTTATTGGTTGTCAACCAAATCTCATGGTCTAACGGTTGTGAGACTTTTAAGAGACTTTTAAGTGATAGTATACCAAACCATCAAATGATATCTAAATAAAAAGATTTTCTACAACAAATAAATTTTAATTAATTTTGATTAGTGTCAAAGGCACTAAAATACAAAGGTGATTTGGGTTGCTTTCAAATTATGTTAAAGGAAAAAGAGGGGCCACTTAGCTAGTGATATTAAGGAGGGGCTTGTCTCCCTTTTATTGATGGTTTTACTCGAGTAAAGTACACTAGTGGACCATGGTTTGGTTTTGTTCTCTTTTGGAATCCATACACAATGCATGGTTGGGTTTATATGTCACTTTTTTATTAATTTGCATTGTGAATTAATAGATTTTACTTTGGGAGGACAACATTATTGGGAGAAACCATATTATCTTGTGAATTCACAATCTATAAGACAAGTGTAGATTAGTCACTCGTATCAACACTTGCCACCTTCGTTTCGTAGACTGACAAAGAAACAACCTAAGGAGTACAATTATCTAAAACCGTATTCATAAATGTTTGTAAAAGGAGTTGATTAAAAAATCCTTAAAAACACTTACAATTTAAATTTAATGGACTTGTCGGACTTCCTAAATGTCTTTGCTCTTAAAATAAAAACTATAATAATTTAAAGAGGGACAACAATATAAAAAATAATGATGAAAAACATATTCGCATAAAATGGGAAGAACAGACCTCCGAGAGAACAAAAGTTGATTGCAAAGAACAAACTCCAAATATAGCACGATAGTAGGGTTGAAATTAATATAATAACGATAAATAAAGAGACAGACGGGTTAAACTAAACCAAACTACATCGATGAAGAGACCAAATTAGAAGTAGACACTGCAACTCATCAATTTGATGCCACTTAGGTTATTGCCTTAGCTAGAATTGATCCAACGAGCTGTTATATGAACGTAAACATATAGTGAGAGAACATAAATCCAGATGACCCAAACATATAATTAATGTAAATTCATTTCCACTTTAAAATTATTATAAAAAACATGTTTATTCCATGAAACGTTATCTTTCACTGTATTCAAATTTCTATTTATTTTTTCATTAACGTAATTTCAATTTATGTTTTCATTGACATTTGGTGATGAATTAATAAATAAATAGCCAATTGGCTGGTTGGGGCCTTTAGTGTTTGCATGACGACTACGTTGCCTTGTGTTGAAATATTGTAACTACAAAGAGTATTCTATTTATTATTGATGTATTATTCATTAGATCAATCCCCTTTTGTGGATTGATCATGTCGGGCATTGTAAATGACCACATCCCCTTTTGTGGATTGGTCAAACCCTAATTGTAATATGCAAAATGAGAAGTCGACCCCCAGAATAAATTAAAGTGGTTCTTGTTGAAATAATGTAACTGTGAAGAGTATTCTTATTATTATTGCTATTTTATTCATAGGATTAATCCCCATTGTGGATTAATCATGTCGGTAATTGTATTAGGACCAAATCCCCTTTTGCGGATTGGTCATCGGACAATTGT
>SNQJ01S0002562.1:275969-303659 GCA_010110895.2 Picea sitchensis
TGCCGCTTGTGGTGGTATATATTATTGGATATGCTATTGATCGTCTATTAGTTGGGGTTTGACCAAAATAGTTTTGAGCATTTTTAAAGGTATAACATTACAATTTGATTTTTTTAATTATTTTAAAACATTTTTCTAAATTGTGATTAGTTGTTCAAATGCATGTCTTATTGCAACGGCTACGTAAGGATTTCCTTAGTTGTCTTAATGCATGTGGATTCAATACAACTATTGTTTTATTTTATTATACCTTAGCAGCAGGTATAAGCTGCCATGCAACCTTGTTATTATTATTATCATTGAACAACTTTTTTCATAATTTTGTATTTGTATGGTTAGCCTTTTTTCCATTATTGTAACTATTTTTTCCATTTTGTATATCAAGTTATTTTACACATCTCATTGACACTAGTGCACCAAAAGATATGGTGGTTTTTTGGTTTTTTCTTTTTATCAAGGCTTTTTTTCACTTTTACATTACATAAATTAATTTTTCTTTCATTTTAGTTTATTAATGTTATGTTACTTTTAGTTTATTAGTGCTACATTACATTACACATCTAGTGCATATTGAGTTGTAAAGTGCACCTTGCTTATCTCCGTGTGAAGAACAAAAAAGCATGAAGGGTTAAAGTAAATTCTAGCTTTCTCTATTAACATTTGTTTGATACATGTTAAAAGGGCCTTGTTGTGTTGGTGATATTTTTTTTACATTCATGCTAAGAGTTCAGTGGAGTAAGCCGCAATGAATCTCTCAAATAATGTTCTTCAAAACTTGAAAGTTTGAGTAGAACCATGATCAAAAACTGAGAGTTCAGTGGAGTAAGCCACAATGAATCTCTCAAACAATGGTCTTCAAAACTTGAAAGATTTGTTGAAATAATGTAACCGCGAAGAGTATTCTTATTATTATTGTTATTTTATTATTAAGATTAATCCCCATTGTGGATTAATCATGTCGGTAATTGTATTAGGACCAAATCCCCTTTTGTGGATTGGTCATCGGACAATTGTATTAGGCAGAATAAGAAGTCGGCCCCAGCAGTTATTATTGAGACCTAGAATTAAATTAAAGGTGGGTTTACCCACCCAGAGTGAGAGGTCGGCCCTGCCAGTGAAACCCTTTCACACGTGTCAGTCTTGTATATATAGGGAGGCTAGCGCCTCACTTTATCACACAACTCACTTGCTCATTTTCTTACGAGGCAAGCTGCAATTATCAGTTGGAGAGAGGAGAAGAAAAGTGGCGCATCTTTTGGAGAGGACTATCTGTATTGGTTTGAGTTATCTCTTGAACATTGTATTAGCAATTTATGATAAGGAAGTTTTTGTTGGGTTTTCTTCCCCTAGAGGGTTTCCCAGGATAAATGTTGTGTCTCTTGTGAATGTGTATTTCTCAATGATCTTGTTCTTATATTGCTCTTATCTATTGAAATGCAAAGAACTATAATAATGGCATAAACATTAACAAGATTGAGTAGAACCATGATCAAAAACTCAGAATATTTGTGGGTGACTAAACAAAGAGAGTTGAACATTAGACATAAGGATAAACATTAGTCATAACCTTATCATGATGCACTAACCAACTAAGTCAACACCTCACCTTGCTAAAGGAGTTTCATGAGCATGAATATTTTCTTGATTTGCTAAAGCATGACCACAAACATCCAAAGTAGTAGACAAATGTTAACCCCTAGCCTCCATAAACTACACTGGCATAGTAAGGTATAAAAAACATAAAAAGTGATATCTAAGAGAGAGATAGGAACCTAAAGAACACATAGCTTGTCTTCATCTTCTACCGAGGAGATGGGGTATTGAGGATTATCTCTTGCCTTGGTTGTGGACTCCTCCTCTACATTTGTTAAGCCTTCCTAATCACCTGATCCCTCATTATCCTCCTATCCCTTTACCTAGAGGGCATCAAGAAGGCAATAGTGTTTTTCATGAAGCTAGTACAACTTGTCCAAGATGGTGTTTAGGATATGCTTATATTTTCCAAGACTATGTCCATGTGGTAGGCAATCATCCATTAGTGTGCCAATATAAGTTGAGCATGAGAGACCAATGGGTAGTTCTTCTATAAGAGAGACCAATACCCAACACAATGTTCTCTAGATCCTTGTCAATTAGATGGTAGTTGGTAGTTATGCTCTCAGCTCAAACCTTGTCCTCCAACGTGTCTAACTTTTGAATGATGATGGCGTTGTGCCTTGCAACGAACCCCTTGGCAATGTGAAAAGCTTCTAAATTTTGATTCTTTGAATGAGCCTAATTGGAAATATTATCCCCATAACCCTTAGGCTTGGGAGGTCTCCCTTTGCTATAAGATTTGAGAAGGGCTTCCTTGGCTCCCTCCCTTTCCTTCTCCAGATCCTCGACATTAAAAACCATGATTAGGACATTGAATCCATACCTATAGCAGAAAGACGCTTAACACCTTCACTAATGTTTTCTTCTTCAATAATTCCACTCATAGCCACCTTGCTCGCAATATATCAACTATGAAGATGATGTGCAATTGGGATGGCAGTAGAATCATTTGGATTTGTAATGAAGGTGAGAAAGTTAATGAGGCCGCAACCATGGTTGAGATCCATGGTTTTCCATAATATCTTTTGGGTCATGTCTTGTACCCTCTTCATCATTTTGTCACACGGCTTCATCTTGAGGCAGATCAACCAATGTGGGTTCAATTCCTTCTTGTCTGATCACCTCTACTCTTGCATGAATGTGGTATGTTCTCACGCCACCATCCACAATAATTGTGTTGGTGTCACTCCTCCCTGTCACTCCTCCCTGTCACCCCTTCCAAGGGTGCAACATCTTCCTGGGTGATTTTGAGGTCATCCTCTTCCAGGTCTACCCAGTTTAGGTCAAGATTTTTATCATTTCCTTGGATTCTTTTGTTGGTTAATCTATCAGTTAAATTATTATTTTCTCGTCTAATGTGGGAGGATTTAATGATAGAGATATTTGGAATAATTGTTTCTATGGATTCCAAGCTAACAAAGAAATGTTAGTTTAGAGATAATTTTTTTGGATCTTAGTCACCTATGTGTTTTATGATGGCATTTATTAGGTTTTTAGAATCCCCTTCAACCATCGAGTTGTGAAAGCCATGTTTGATAGCTAGTTGGAGTCCCATTTCCAGAACTTGTAGCTTTGTCAAGTTGTTAGTGCCATGCCCCAGTAATCCAACAAATATGTGTAAAAGGAAGCCCTTGTCAGCTCTAAAGACCCCCCCAATAACTATGGGGCTTGGGGGTTTCCTTTAGAGACTCCATCAAAGTTGATCCTGTCATATTTATTTGTGGGAGGGGGTGCCAAAGATTTAGAGAAGGGTTTTGAGTATATGTAGGAAATTATCGAGTAGGGATTGTACTTAAGTCAATCTACCAAGCCATGAGAAATATTTTTTCTCGACCCAACCATTTATTGTCCTCCTCTTTCCATTTGATAGCTAGTAATGTTTCTTTGAGATTATTTTATATGATGTCTAGAGGTACTTTATGTCTCTTTTATGACTAGAGAATATTATATGGTTGTGTTATTTATATATTGTCCAGAGGATGAAATTTGGGAAAAGAATCCAAATTACATTGATGATCAAGCAAGGAAAGGGACCCTATTGCCAATCCTCTAAGGTTGTTATGAGATCCTGCATGTTTTGTTCAATTAACGAAAGTTGGTTTCCCCTTTGTCCTAGAGGGAGGCAACAACTAGGTATTGATAAATAAGCGTTCAATGATTTCTTCTCCTTGATGACATGTGTAGCAATGGGAGGACCCTTAGAAGCCTTTGTAAAGTAATTTGTCCCAACAAAGGACTTTTTTGTGATCCACTAGCCAAAAAAAGATTGCAGTTTTGGGCCATATTGTAGGGTACCATATATTACTCCACAGTTGTCGAGTGTGCATATCCTCCCTATTAAGAGTAAAAAAGTAAGCTTCTTCAATTATGTATGAGTCTAATCTTCAAATGGCCCCAATGGAGGATGTCTTTCTTGTATGGTAGTGAATCTTTATGTTTTGCAAGGCATCCCATATCTTAGTTTTGTTATCCTCTAAGATTTTCCTTGGCCAAGTATCACATATAGTAGCTTTGTTATCCTCTAAGATTGCAGTTTGCAAAGAGAAAGAAGTGTTGAGTGAGAAGCAAACTAGGGTCATTCCCAAGTCTAAAGTTTGAATACCATGAGTCCTCCCAAAAGAGAGTAAAGGTCCTTTCCTTGATGTCCCAAAAGCCATGTTACTAGAGTATACCTATGTTTTTCCACACACTATTCCAAATGAGAGACCCTTCACTAGTATTGTTCATTCTAATTAAAACATCCTCTTTAATGTCCTTGACAGATTTTTCCTCCAAGATTTTCCCACGTAAATGAATTTCTTTTGAGCTCATGCCACCAAATTTTCCCTCCAAGAGCAGTGTTCATGATTTAGAGTTCTATAATTCTAATGTCTCCAAGACTTTTTGGTAGACAAACCTTATCCCAAGCAATTAGAACTCGTTTTTCTCCTAGTTGGGGCCTCCCCATAGGAAGAACATTTGCAGGGCCTTGATGATTTTTGATGATTTTGTTGGGGGTAACTAGTGCCAAGAAGAGGTATAAGGGCATGGATTGTAGAACTGATTTGATGAGCATGGCTTGGCCTGCCAAAGAGAGGTGGGAGAAAGTCCAATAGTTCAAATTTTGGTCAAGCTTCCTTGGGAGCATTTCCTGCAAGACATTGTAGGTATCATTATCCAAAAGGGGGATCCCTGGGTAATTGGAGGGGAGAGAGACATGTTGGAAGCCTATAATTCCATGGATTTTGGCTTGAATGTTTCTACTAGTATTAAAAAAAAAAGGCTCTGGATTTGTTATTGTTGATCTATCCCCCCAAGGCTAGAAGAATGATGTCAAGAATACATTTAAATTCATTGGCTTCTTCAAAGGTGGTTACTCTATTAACTTAGGAAAATGACCATCGTCAACCATATAGGATTTGTAAAATCACCATTTTCAAACCCCAAACTAGCAATGTATATTGTAAATGTAATGTATGGCTGAGGGCCAAGCGATGTAATATGTAAACGATGTAAATTGAATATAATAAATAAAATGTATCGCTAGCTACAAATGGACATAGACGAATATTGGGGGCCTAGTTTTCATAAGAGAGGGAAGGGGTCCAAAGGGGGAGAGTTTACCCATGTCTATTAAACCCAAAACCATTTCTTCCTAAATTATCCCTACGTTGAACCTTATATTATTTGTTGAGTGTTCTAGAGCCCAATCATCATTGAATTCATGTAAGAGGGTAGGTGTGAGAAGGCATATCCCATAGTTATTGAGAGCATGGGGGTTGAGTACAATCAGCTTGGGGAAGAGTTTAAGTCAAGCAAGTAAGAGAAAGAGAGGAAATTTGTATGGGTAGAGAAGCATAATTACGCATAATTACACATTCACGTTTTTTGCATGCAGAGTAGTTTTTACATGGAGTTTTCTGGAGAACAAAGGAGTTATGCATGTTGAAGCTTGAAGGCATCCATAGTGAGCATGTATGGTAGTTGTTTGAAGCTGTAATTTCATGGGAAGAGAGGTTTCGGGCATGTGAGCAATATTATATTCGAATTTGTCAAGAGAAGCAAGTGTTTTGTTGCTAGGCGAATTCTTGTTGCAGTTGTAGAATTCTTAAGGTCCCAACATAGATATTTATTGTCCAACCTAAGCTGGAAGCCTTGAAGAGGAGTGAAAAGGCCTGAGGGACTATGAGCAATGAAGGGGGATTCCATCCCTTGGGTTGTGCAGGTTGTGGGGAAGAGAGTTGATGGACTGGAATTAATTGTGGGAATTGATTGTTGAGAGGGGAACATTAGCCATCCTTAGGGACCATTGTATCTTGTGGATTCGTAGCCCCGGCTCAGGGGTGAATTGATGTTGAGAACTGGAAAAACAAGTTTATAGTTGGGAGGAATGTATGTCCTATGTATTGGATTGCATACTTTCTAAGATAAGTGTTCTTATTTGTTGTGTTTATTCATGTTAAATGATGACATTATTGATGTGTGTTTTACTCTGACTTATTCTGGGTTAATGCTAGTTGTTGTGAGTATAATGATGCATATGGATTTCCATTTATGTGGTTGAATGTTTCTATACGTGCTTAGTTGTTGTTGTGCATAGTTAAAGTAGTTGCATTTACATTTTTATTTAGTATGGATAACTGAATGAGTTTGAATGTCATGCCATGTATTATTTGTGCATTTAGAATTGGTATCGTAATTTTTTATTGGGTCGTTTTAGTAGTAGCGTGACCCATCTTGGGGTAGCGTGCGTTACAGAGTGGTATCAAAGCGAAAGTTCAACATTGGACATATATGGGCCAAGAACCAGTGCGAATTTGGGCAAATTCATTGTTAAATATTTCGATCTGTGATGAATTTGGGGAAAAACGATGAAAAATCATAATGAAATCCTCAAATTCATGAGCAAATTCGAGTTTCAAATGCCTTAGAACTATCTAAGAGGTTTAATGGTGTCGATCGGTTGGATGACAGAGTTAGATTCGACCTGTAAGGTCGAAATTCACATTCTAATGGAGGTCGAAGGAGCTGGAGAGTTTGATGAATCGACGAACAAGATTGCATTTGATTTTCAGATCAACGACCCAAATTCATCGTGGGTGGAATTAAAAACTTATAAGTTTCGACATTTTGCAAAAGGAGAAAAATCGACGGTTTGGATTCATTTTCAGTCGTTTGGAAAACGAAAAAAGATCGATGGCTAGGATTTGTTTTTGCAAATTGGTGAAGTTAAAGAATCGACGATTGAAATTCATTTTCGATGATTGGGAAATGGAGTAGATCGATGGTCAATATTCATCGGTAGAGTTGGGCGAAGTTTGGAAAATCAATGATTAAGATCATTTTGAATGGGAGATTGACGGCCCAGATTCATCTGGGATTTGGTCAAAATTTTCTAAGTGTTGGAGTTCGCCAAGAAAGATAGTTGATGGTCAATGATCGGATCAACAAGTGTAATGAACCAACTCTATCCACTTATGTAAATATCCAATGTAAAAAGGATGATAGGTTAAAATCCATATATGACAAGTAATAAAAAATTGAATAAGATATGATGGTTGATTACAACTTAGGGCCTCGTTATATATACCTAGGCGGAGTGCCCTTTCGTTAATAGTCATGTCTTTTTTATAAGACACATATTTTCTTTATAATATATTTTCATTACACATATTTTCTCTTTTATAATATATTTCAATTAATTATTAATTATATATATATATATATATATATATATATATATATGTGTGTGTGTAAGATATATTCATAACATTGTCTTCCTCTTTTGAAATGCTTTGTCCTCGAAGCATATTGATGAAAATGATTTATGTTTTTCTCTGACTTGTGTCGTACTCGCATAGTTCTTGGTTCTTGATGTTGTTATGTTGGACGACACAAGACAATACAAACTTCTAAGTGTTGAGCAGAATTAACAAACCGTAAAAGGATCTGACCATCCTAAATTGATCCTTTGTGGAATGTTGCACTTCCATGATGAATTGTTATCATGAAACTTAATTTCACTGGTATCAATATTTTTCGTATGATAAGCTACTTGTTCTCGACCTGAGTGATATTGATACTCTGAGTGTTTAAGATATCCGATTTTATGATTTGGATTTTGATAAGGAGTTCTTATAACATGATTTTCCCTTATCATGCTTGTAGAATTTTGTTGGTTTAATTTTGGTATATGATTTTATTCATGCATCGATGTTGCTTCGTTGGTCACTAGTGTTGAAATATTATAACTACGAAGAATATTATTGTGGATTGATAATGCTGGGTTTTGTATAAACCTAAATCCCATTTTGTGGATTGATCATGTCGGGTTTTGTATAAACCCAAATCCCCTTTTGTGGATTGATCATGTCGGGCTTTTTATAAACCCAAATCCCCTTTTGTGGATTGGTCAAACCATAGTTATATGGTGTTGTTTGTAAAGTCAGCCTCTAGGGATAATTAAAGTGGCTTTAACCACTAGTTAAAGAAGTCGACCCAGCTTGGTGAAGAGACATAACCCTAGCGCCTCCCCGTAACACCCTTGTTTCCCCCAACTTGTAATTAATCGTTAATTATGATTACCATACTATGGCATGTGAACAATGTAAATGTATTATTGTTTAGATTGCCAATGAATGACTGTGGGGGTGAAGCCTTGAAGTATTGGCATGATATCACTAGAGGAAAGAGTGAGGAACTGTAGAGAGGGTTCATTATGTCAAAATGACCCAAATTCTCTTAGATGAAATAATAATCCTCATCCTGATCCCAAGGAAAAATCAGTTAATGAAAGAAGGACTAGTGGTTGAGCAATCAACTACCCCCATGAATGGAAGCATGGAGAGTCTGGTTGAGGAGACAGAAGACCGTCAGCCCGAACTACCACAGAGTGTAGTTTTCTTGTAGGCCCGGACTGACCCAAGTTTCTTCTAACAGAAGGAACATGACAGGTCCAGAACCTTCCTAACAAGGAAAAAGGAGCACAAGAATACACACGAAGGCATAAAAGAGAGATATGATGCCCATAAAGGGTGTGTGACCTGGATACGTAGAGAGAAAGAGGAAGAGCGCATGAGACTCTCCAACTGAGAAGAAGAACAAGAAGATTAAGATGTTTTGGTTACTAGAGAGAACAAGAGAAAGGATCTCTGAGAATTTGCAAAAAATAGGACCTTAGCATAAGGTCATGAGCTTGATGTTGAGGGAGCATCTGATAAACCTTGTAGAGGCTGTGACAGAGAAAGAACCTCTCAGAAACTGCAAAGGTTCCCTAGTGATATCATGGCTTGGAACGAGGTGGCCAGAGTGCTAAGAATGAATGCCTTTGAGCCTATGGTTGGGTGGAAAGGTGAACACCCATAGTCAGTTAGTCGATGATCGACTATAATAGATAAGTATTTCGTTTACCTTGTGCACTTGGATTGAAATGCATGATTTGAATGTATGTAATTGTGATTAATTGTGCCTCGCGTGAAATTAATGGTTATAATGCTTACTGCTCTTCTGTAAGTTGTTGCATTTGAATGGGTGCAAGGTGACAAGTTTGGCCTCTTGGTTGGTTCGAAAACACCTCTCCCTATTTTAGAACTTAAGTTTTGTGAATTGGAGGGTGTTCCCTTCAAACCAGTTGTCCAAGAGACCACGGGCTCATGCCCACGACCTTAACCAAATCTTGGCTAAGAGTTAAAGAGTGTAGCCTCTGGAGCTTGACAAAGTTCCATGGAACCCTTCACTACACTAAAAAAGGAGCTAAGTTATTCGGGACTCCAGGAGTCCAGAGCTTTACGACAAATGAACACTGCAACATCCAAATGTGCCGAAGGCGACCTGTCAGACCAGTAACTTGACAGATGGTCGATGGCTGGTGTTCAGTTACCCGTAATCATGGGATTTGTCCTCTTGCTAAACCCCAATCATCTTCTCGATCGTGAAGTAATGCGAGCCGTAGATCTGAGGGTATTCAAGATCTCCCCTAACATTTGGATCTATGTCGTGGTCAATCTGACATTGACCACTTTGAGAGAACATAGGTGTTATACCACCAAAACCCCTAAATGTTGGAGTCACGAAGTACTAAGGGTCATTGATCTAAGGATCCTTCAAGACCCCTCTCGATCGTTTAATCGTGGGGATGTGTGTATCACGTCGAGAGCACGTGGGCATCCACGCGTCGAGCAATGGTGTTGCCATGTGTGGTGGCCTTGTGACATAGTAAAGAGGTGTCGGTAACCCGAGGCAGGTGCCACACATCTTGTCGGTATGTTTTGGGTTGACAGGTGTCCCTCTAGGAGTGGTCGAACACTGAAACCTAGGGACCTATGAGCTAGAGTAGGGAACTGTTGATCTGAGGAGTCCAATGAGAACCTCTCCCAACCATCTAACCAACTAGTGGAAGGATTAGTGTATAGCACTTCGACGAAGTCCTACTCTGGGAGAAAAGGAGTGTTAAGCGAGTAGAACCCCCGAATGTCCAACTCGCAAAGTGACAAGAATCGTAGATCTGAGGACGCTTTGGGATCTTTCATGGTCATTGGATTTAAGTCACAGTCAGTCCGACATTGACCACTCCAGGAGAAAGGGAGTATTAAACAGGTAGAATCTCCAAACGTCGAAGTCACAAAGTAACATGAACTATCGATCTGAGGATGCTTCAAGATCCCTCCTGACTGTTGGATCTAGACCGTGGTCAGCCTGGCGTTGACCACTTCGGTAGCAAAGAGGAATTTATATAGTGAATCCCTCGAACGCAGAAGTTACGAAGTAATGGAGGCCGTAGATCTATGGATCTACGTGGAAATATCTCAACCGTGGGATATAAGGGGCATTGGAGGGATATTAGATCAGAGTGACGTGGCACGCTGACGTCACCTAGGGTGACGTGGACCCATGTTCAACGTGCCATGTGTCACCCTAATTCGTGCTTTTCATAGAACCTATGTGCCCATTAGAACATGACACATGCCACCCATTGATGGGGCCATGTGTCATCTCTGCCCCTTGCCACATGTCAACCCCCTAGCACATACTCGCTTGGCCTAATAGCGGGTGGATCACTAGGGAAAGTTGGGACATTGGGACGTTGGGGTTAATTTGGCCAAAGGCCGGGACCCACCTGTCCTTGCCTCCGCATTTAATGTGCCATCATGGGTAAGGGTGGACCCTTCGGGAGTTCGTGGTTTCGAAACTCAGGCTTGGGGTATTATCATAGATAAGTCGAAAAGGCTGAAGGTCGGAGCCACATGGTAAGATTTTGGGACTTCGGATGATATGCGCATAGAAAGAAAAAGGGGCGTTAAGCGTCGAACGCCAAATTCCCTTAAGCCATGTGTTAAACGAGGACGTTGTTCCACCTAGGATTTAACGGTGGATGGATTTCCACTAATAGATGCAGGAGTGCTGGGAACTCTGGGACTTCAAGGAACTTGGGATGGTATGAATGAGACAGATCCACGTGGATGCCACGTGACCCTTGAACAATAATGCCTAAAGAACTTTGGAAGGGTGTAACTCCCATTCCAGAGCTTAGATTCGAGCAGGGTAGCAGTTCTTGGAAAGCTCTTGATGAGCAGAAGAGGATGGAGATACCAGAAAGAGGATTTGAGATACTCAATGAAAGCGAAATTTTGATTCCCCATCCCTAAAAAGGGTACTTAGGGGTTGGGTGTGTTACAAAGTGGTATTAGAGCGGGCAAAACACTTGGCTTTCTTGCACTCACGAAAGAGTCAAGTGATTTTGTTTTCTTTCTTAGAAAACTTTAAGGGAGAGGGCACCCTGCCCTACCCTACCTAGCAGAACATGATTCAAACATAGGCTTGGATGAACCTATTGAGAGTATTACTGTCGTATGGAAATTATTTGCATAAAGTTCCTTGAGGAGAAGGATGCAGATTAAAATTTAGTTGGGATTTTACCCAATGAGATTGAATCATGCTAGACTGTGGCAGAAGGAGCCTATCATTTCTCCAAATCATTTGTTTTGGAGAAATGATCGCGAGTACTACAAAAGTGGGATTATGCCGAGGGGTATTAATAATAAAACTTAGATGCAAATGGCATAAACTTGTTCTAAGGAATACTTGAGTCTAGAAGGAAAATGGATTGAATAAGAGGCGGGAATTGCCTAAAAACCGGGCTTATGAAGCCTCCATTAATTAAAAGTGTTGATTAAATGAAGGAGTTGGCACGGGGAGTACAATCCTCCATGCCTAGAGAGCTTATAGAATTAGGTGAGCTCAACCTACTTGACCTTTCATAACTGAAAAAGAACTTCCTACTGGGTTAATCACCCCTGGTAAAATAAAAGAAGTCATGGAAGAAGTGGAATGACATGAGAAAATTCAAAATCTCATGGTTGTGCTAAAGCAATGTAAATATGTATTAGATAAGCGTAGGCTTGTGCATGAGAATGCAAGAGGTAAGTAAGTGGAACCTGTTTGCGTTGCAGACATGGGTATAATGCTTGGTGCATGAAGATATGTTGAAATGCATATCGCAAAGATAGAGCATGCATGTGACATGCATATATACTTACTATAGTCTACCATTGAATGTAAAATATGATGATCATATGGTTAGTGTTGATCTGACTATGGTAGCATAAGTAAAAGGTTGATGATGTTGAGTACATAGTGCCTTGTGAGGATAAGGTAGAATGGTTAATGAAATGTTGATCCTGAATGTGGTAAAGGAAGTGTTGGGACACTTCTAGGTGACCAATGGGTCAAGTTGACATCTAGAGGTGGATGGTATCCATATAAGGCAGGGCTTGGTATACTCAAGTAGTAGTGAGAGGGAATCTAGAAAAGGAGTCCCTTGATAAAAATGTATTTTAACCAAAAATGGTTTGAGGCATGAAAAAAAAAAAAACTTGATAAGTTGTCTTGTTGCCTTGGGCATTGTTGGAATTGCCCAGATGGAATTTCTGGATTGTTGAATAACTTTATACTAGTTGAGGCAAAAGTGTCTTCTTACTGGTTGTTGTCACACGGAAAGGGGAACATAGTTATGACTATGTTTGATTAAACTTCCATGTGGATATCATGTGAATGACTGCAAGCTCTTAGTAGAGAGAGCAACTCAATGATGAGTATCTCTATGAGATTTATCATAAGAAGGATTGGAAGATCCTTGGGAGAAGGATCTGGAAGTCTGATATGTCCATGTGTATCAATGACATGGAAAAGGTACAAGCAATGAGCTTGCATGATGAATGTTTGGCGATGTTTGTATATGCTTGAGTGCATGGATTTAATGCATTGTGAGGTTTCTTGATATGAAGACTTATATTAAGACCAAATAGATATGAGTGAATGATATTAAATGTGCAAGTGATGCACATGTATGATGTAAGAGTAAATGAGCAAGGATGCTTTGTTTTCAAGATAAGAGGCAAAATGATTATGCCTTTGAGGATCGCATGAGAATGATTGTGAACAATCATGAGTTGAATGATTTTAAAGTAAATATGCATGTTTATATTCCTTATAAAAATATTTGGTACACAACTGAAACTAACTCAAGGTTGAGGCCATCACAGATAGTGAAGGGTATGTAATAAGGAAGTTGCAGGCTGAAGGAGTTCCTTGTGGAGGAACTGTGCGAAGACTCTGTCATGAGAACACAATCACAACCTTAATGACTGTTGAGAATTAAGCAGCGAGTTACAAGCCTATTTATATAAGAATCCTGGATTACATTCTAAAACAAAATGTATGAGTGGAAGACTAGAAAATAAATATTGACCATTTTGATAACCAAATGGTAATGTGCAAAATGCACATGTTCATGATTCATCGTGAACAAAAGGTTTGTTGTTGTAGCATGTTGATTTACCAAGAAGGTTGATGAGAACCTAACCAAGACTGCTCAAAGAACAGAGCATGGAGATCACAATAAAAAGTAGATTGCATAAGCAAAGAAAAAGAAAAGGAGGAACACTTTTCTCACCCTAAGAACTCTGAATTGTTTAACAGAGTTGTAAGCCTTAGAAGAGCAGTTGTGGGAACAAGTATAGTTGGTAAAAGGGAGAATGAGTAAACAAAGGCAGTTAGGCCCTGGAAGATAACTCGGTTGGACTGAAAGTCCAGGGCTGTGTAGAGGGAGTTGGACGAGGGAAGAGTTCATTGACCCCTTCCTTGTTGTTTATTGTATTTCTCTGGTATGAGAGATTGATTTACTAATAAAAGTAAATGTTTTGACACCATAGTGATGATGGTTGTATGACTGTAAAAACAATTGAGAATTGTTTTTGTTTCACTCGTGGAAACATTAAGGATAACGTGATGAAGTGCATAAAGATATGCTAGGACATATCTGAAAAATGTTATATTGATCTAAAGGCTATGATACAAGCATTTTTATCTACATGACGACTAATATATTTGTGGTGTATGTCATATGTAGAAAGAAATTGGAGTTATTGAGAAAGACAGTTGCCAATGATGGACAACCTCAAGCAAAGGAAGTCTATGTCGGTCGAGGATGAGTTATAATCCTTGCAAGAAAATGCATGAATAAGGAGTACCATGGGTACAATGACCAATCTAGGGATATTGGGGATAAAGGTGCTCATAGTAGACCTTCCAATAGATTTCCCATTAAGGAAGGAGGACCTTCCAATACTCTACTTGAATTTTAGAGGTGTTAAGGAAAAGGAAAATTTGGGTCGCCATGAGTGTTGGCACCCTGGTTACTACTGAAAGAAGAATGATTGGGTGCATTCAAGAGAAACTTTTAGTTTCATATGTGTTGATTGGGGATCGTGATCATCCTGTATTAGGAAGCACAGTCCTGCTGCATTAATGAACAAGAATGATTAAACCCTATGGTGAAGAGGTTGGATGAGCTCCAAAACACCATGACAAGGTGCTTGCCATAAGTGTGGCAAACTTAAACCCAATGTAAGGGAACATTGGGTATGAATGTAGCCATGAATATTGGCACATGGATTAAATTTGTTTCACAATTAAATTACATTGAGAAAATTTAGTGTGTTGAAAAGATGCATACGTAAATAAAGATAAATAATTTTGCCTTGTACCCTTGAATAGATGAAAATGACTTGGATTGTTAGTATGCATAGTTTTGAAAATATAATGTGCAGGAAAACTAACAATTTGTTTGGATGAGGAATGTTGAAATTGCTGGAAGAAAAGGGTCTTGGATATGGCAGTGTTGTAATCCCACAAGAAAGACCAATTGCCTACTGAGCTAAACTGCTATGGGGAGGAAAGTCCCACACTTGTGAATATAGTTCCTGTGCGGAACAGATCTGAAAAGAAATGTGGAATTTAGAAATATGTGGGTGACAGAATTGCAAGAAAATTCTGAATTTGAAATTGATGATAATATCTCATAATTTCTTTATACATGTGATACAGGTGAGATGAAAAAGATTTGTCTCAGGAGGACAGGTGAAGGATTTCAAGCTGGAAAACATGAAAAAGGCTATTGTTGAGACAAGAGAACCCTGTGGTATGCCATGATCGCCTAGAATATGTTGTGTTGTGGCAACACAAGCTGGAGGGATGCCTCAACAGAGCAATTTTGAGGGACGCCTTGACTATAAGGCTCAATGAAGTCTTTAGAACTCTTCCTGTGCGAGAAATCCTTGGAAAGGCAAGATGGATCACCCGAGGAACTGTATATCAAAGAAGGGGATGCCTGAGCCTAGACCTGGAGGGTGACCGCAAGGAAGAGGAGACTTTGATCATTCTTATAAACTATTGATTGGGATCATGCACACAATGGGTATGTCAAGGAAAAACAATGAGTTAAGATAACGAGACATCCATATGGATGCAAATCCATGAACTGCACAGATAAGTATTGTGCTAGATTATGAAATTCTCCTCTTGAATTTTAGACAACAATAAAATGTTTTCGCATGAAATTGTGATTAATATGCTTGTTGTCCAAGATTATTGAAGGCAGGGGACGAAGGCCAAGAGTCTGGAAAGGACCTAACCAAGAAAGAGAATCAATAATTCTGAAACAACTGAATGACAAAGGTATGACAGGCGTTACTGAGAAAGAACACTGAGGACGATGTTCCTTTTTAAGAGGGAGGGGATTGTAACACCCTTGTTTCCCACAACTTGTAATTAATCGTTAATTATGATTACCATGCTATGGCATGTGAACAATGTAAATGTATTATTGTTTAGATTTCCAATGACTGACTGTGGGGGTGAAGCCTTCAAGTACTGGCCATGATATCACTAGAGGAAAGAGTGAGGAAACTATAGAGAGGGTTCATTATGTCAAAATGACCCAAATTCTCTTGGTTGAAATAATAAACCTCATCCTGATCCCAAGGAAAAATCGGTCAATGAAAGAAGGACTAGTGGTTGAAAAATCAAATACCACCATGAATGGAAGCATGGAGACTCTGGTTGAGGAGACAGAAGACCGCCAACCCGAAGTACCATAGAGTGTAGTTTTCATGCATGCCCAGATTGACCCGAGTTTCTTCTGACAAAAGGAACATGATAGGTCCATAACCTCCCTAAGGAGGAAAAAGGTGTGCAAGAATAAACACAAAGGAAAACAAGAGAGAGATGATTCCCATAGGGGGTGTGCGACCCAAATTCGCAGAGAGAAAGAGGAAGAGCGCGTGAGGCTCTCCAACTGAGAAGAAGAATGGGAAGATTAAGTTGTTCTGGTTACTAGAGAGAACAAGAGAAAGGATCTCTGAGAATTGGCAGAAAACAGGACCTGAGCAGAAGGTCACAAGCTTGATGTTGAGGGAGCAATTAATAAACCTCGCAAAGGCTGTGACAGAGAAAGTGTTAGAAAAGTGGGTGTGCTTGTTTAACCATAGACAATATAGTAATATTGTCACCCAACCATAGGCACAAATGCCACCCCCGAGAACCTTGACCTTGACAGAGAGAAGAATTCCGGTAGTAATTCAATAGCCAACCAAGGCTAATGCACCAAGCAAAGATAACCAATATTGATTAGAAAGACCGAAATTATAGGTTTCAGTAACTGCAGCTGCAACTGCTCCACAGACTTGCGCACTACTGGATTTCTGCAGTTGCGACTTGTGTGTATCAAATGAGCTCTGGTGCCTTATATTTATACTGCTCTTTCCAGGCTGTCTGGGCTGACTTCCCTTTCTGGAGGCTAAAGACTCAATATAAAATATTCTCTTTAACCGACTTTACTTCTAGGGTTATGTTCAAGTCTTTTAGGGTTCTTCTTGCTTCTTGGAATATTCTAATCTCATCAAAGGTCACAAGTGGAGATTAATACCTCCCACAGCTACCATAATATCAACACTCCCTCTTAGCTAGGGACGTATAAAATGAAATGGTCTTGAGCACAAACAAACCATTAAATCAGTAGCATCATCATAGCCACACATGCTATCTCATGATCAAATCACGAGCATCGTCATCATTATCCAACTGGATAATCTCCATGACAATTAGTACAATGTCGTCCGATAGAACATAACTGTGTCTATCCATAGTAGTACATAACTACTATCCAGTGGTACACAACCATACCAAGTAGCACACAACTACTAACCATTGACACAATCAGTGGAATACATCCACCACAGTAGTATACAACTACTGTCCAGAGACATACAGTCTCTACAACAGTCATATCATATGATATCAACCTGCATAAACAATATCATGATACAAGTTGAGTCATATGGGCCATTATTCCACTCATATCTATGAGATCTGGAAGAGCATCTTCCCTCATACAATAAAAACATCAACCATGAGCTATCTGGACTATTCTTCCCAAGCATGGAAGAATAACTATCCCTGATTTCTGAGCCTAGACCATTCACCTAACTGGGCCAATCCTCCGGCACTAAGCATAGTGAAACCTGGATAGAATGAGTCTGCCCTAGGGAATGCTTGTCCCTAATTGTTGAACCTAGACCATTCACCTAACTGGGCCATTCCTCTGGCACTAAACATAGTGCAACCTGGAGAGAATGAGTATGCCCTAGGCAATGACTATCCAGACCATTTCCTAAGGAAATGACTGTCCTACACCAACCTCCAAAATGGACCATTCTTCGAAATTGCTCACAATTGTGAACTTCGAAAGAATGACTACCCGACGAGGCAGACCATTCTACTTGACCACTACCGAGAGTGAATTCCAAGAAGAAAGAATGTCCTAGAACATTCCCCCACACTGGCCACAAGGGGAATTTTTGTCTATGGTACATCAACAATCTATCGAACCATTTTCATTACGAAAATAACTGTCTGATCTGGACCATTTTCTGAACTGGAAAATGCTTGTCTGTCAGAAATCTCAAGCCACTTTCTGAACTGGAAAGGAACTGCCCATCCTGAACCATTTTCCAAACAGGAAAATGATTGTCCATAAATAAATAGTATATATATCGATGCTCCCTCCCAACCTTGGGAGCCATCTCTTCCCTTTCAGTTAAGGGAGTTATCTCCACGAGCCCCATCTTGTCTCATAAGTATGAAAAATTTATCCTGGACAAAGGCTTGTCAAAATATATGTTGTCTACTCATCTATGGAGATATACCGGAGCTTCACTTCTCCTTTTTGGATTTTATCTCGAATAAAGTAGTATTTGATCTCAATGTGTTTCAACCATTCATGAAACACCGGGTGTTCGGATAGCCTTATACAACTTTGATTGTCACAATATATTATGGTCGAATCTGGAACCTGATCAAATAATCCAGAAATCAACTTTCTCGGCCATACTTCTTGTGTAGATGCCTCACATGCTGCGATATATTCTACTTTTGTTGTGCTGAGTGCGACAAAATTTTGTTTCCTACTACCCCAAGATATCATAGCGGAGCCCAAACTGAAACACATCCCTGAAGTACTCCTTTTGTCTTATGCACCCCCTACCCAATCTGAATTTGTGAAACCATGAAGTTGTGTATCATTGGATGAGGTATATCTTAAACCATAGTTTAGGGTCCCACAAATTTATCTTAGAACATGCTTTGCAGCTATCCAATGCTCATGTTTGGGTTCCACCTTAAACTGGCTTAGGGTGTTTACAACAAAGCAATTATCTGGTCGAGTATTCACTAAATACATTAATGACCTAATTAGTTGTCGATATAGGGATGGGTCTACTGGATCATAATCTAAGTCTCTTACTTTCCTTATATTTGTGGTCATAGGAGTGTCCATGGATTTGCAATCCATCATTCTAAACTTCTAAAGAATCTTCACTCCATACTTTCCTTGTCCAAGGAATACTTCATTATGCTTCTACCATACTTCTAGTCCCAATAATAATGCATGAGACCAAGATATTTCATATTGAAGTCAGAATCTAGTTCCTTCTTACACTGGGTGATGAGAGACTCTTTACCTGTCAATAATAAATTGTCAACATATAGCAGTAGAATCACAGGTTCATTGTTCATGACTTTGTAGTAGAGATTTGGATTTGCATGACTCTTGGAGAAACCAAGTCTTGTTAAGTAGTTGTCTATTCTGTCATACCAAGCTCTTGGAGCTTGCTTGAGTCCATACAGGGCTTTCTTTAGTCTACAAACATGGGTGTCTCTGGAGTTTACTTCAAATCCTTGAGGTTGTTCAATGTATTCTTCTTCTTCGATTGCTCCATTGAGAAAAGTTGTCTTTACATCCATTTGATGTAGACTCCATCCCATGGAAGCAACAAGAGACATAATCTCCATAATAGAAGTATATCTAGCAACAAGAGTGAATGTCTTGTCATAATTTTCTCCCCCCTTCTGGGAGAACCCTCTAGCTACGAACCTTGCTTTGTATTTTTCCACGCTTCCATTTGCTGCATGTTTGATCTTATAGACCCATTTTGAAGTTACTACTGATTTTTCTTTGGGTCTAGACACAATTTCCCATACATCATTTTTCATGATGGACTAGTGTTCTTCTGGCATGGCTTCTTTTCATTGTTTCTTCTAAGCTGCCTCTTCAAATGTGGTGGGTTCTTCATTTAGAAGCTTTGTCATACATGTTGCATAGCTGGACAATCTTTTGGGATTTTTTCTTTTTTCTGAAGGTGCCACTTGGGGATTTAAGTCTTTCTGCTTCTTGTAGAGTAGCTTCAATCCAAGCTAGACATTTCTTGGTTTTGGGTACAATGACTGATTCAATAGGTTCACATGGTTGCATTGGATGATCAAGTTGTTTTGTTTCTTCATTCTGACTTTCTGGAAGACATGTGCTTTCTTCTTTAGGCTCTCCATACTCTTCTTCTTCTATAGTTTCTTCTATGGATTTCTTGAAAGCCATCTTTTCATTGAAGGTTACGTCTCCACTGACTTCAACCTTATGTTGTTCTGGGATATAGATTCTGTAGGATTTGGATGATTCATTGTATCCCACAAATATGCCCTTCTTTCCCAAGGGTTCTAATTTCTTCCTTTTATCCTTGGGGATGTGAATGTAAACAAGGCATCCAAAGATTCTTAAGTGTTCCGCATTAGGTTTCTTTCCTGAGAAGGCTTCTTCTGGAGTAATATCCTTCAATATGCGGTGGGGACTTCTGTTCTGAACATATATTGTTGTCATGGTTGCTTCTCCCCACAAATACATAGATAAACCTTGAACGTTCATTAATGCCTTCACAATTTCTTCAATAGATCTGTTCTTCCTTTCTGCTACAACATTTTGTTGAGGATTATGAGGAGCAATTAGCTCCCTCCTAACCCCTGCCGATTTGCAAAAGGCAACAAATTTCTTAGATGTGTATTCTCCTCCATTATATGTTCTCAAGGTCTTGATTTTCTTGTTTGTGAGGTTCTCTATCTTTGCTTTAAATTCTTGAAACTTGCTGAAAACTTCGTCCTTTGTCTTCAAGAGATATAACCAAGTCTTTCTTCAGTAATCATCTCTAAAGATTACATAATAAAGAGAACCTCCTAGAGATTTGACTGGCATCAGACTGCAAACATCTGATTGTATTAGATCTAGGATTTCCTTAGATCTATTATTGTTGCTTGAGAATGGTTTCTTAAGATTCTTACCAAGAGCACATCCTTTGCAAATTCATTCATGTGTAGATTGTAGTTCTGGTATTCCTTCAACCATCTTTTCGAGGAAAGGCAATGCTTGATGGTTGATATCAGCATAACTTCTATGCCAAAGTTCATTGGGATTGACTTCATCATGTACAAGAGCTTCATCATTTCATTCTAGTAGTCTGTATAGTCTTCCTTGACATGTTCCAATAACTCTAGCATTCTCTATGCTGGAGTCTCTAGACCAAGATAGTACTTTTCCATCTACAAAGGCTATTATGTTTCCTTTGTCTTCTAGGCAAGATATGGATACAAGATTCTTTTCTAAACCAGGTACATATAGGACATTTCTCAATTGAACATTGTTACCTGTTTTCAATTTGACGGAGGCTTGACCAATTCCTTCGAATGGATAGGTGTTCTTATCTCCAAGTTTTACCTTGTAGGATGTCTTCTTTTCATTCAAATTAGAGAGTCTGGCCTGGTCTCCTGTCATATGCTTGGAAGCTCCACTGTCAATTATCCACATGTCATCTTCACGAGTTCCCGTGAGAGATGAATAATGTAGATGATCTGTCTTTTCATTCATGATTTCTGTTGACTGATAACTGGTCAAACTTTGACCCAAAATCTCAACCTTGACATTTTTTCCTTCTGAGAGTGCCAAGAAAAGGAGTGTTAAGCGGGTAGAAGCCTTGAACATTGAACTCGCGAAGTGACGAGAGTCGTAGATCTTAGGATGCTTCGAGACCTTTCCTGGTTGTTGGATTTAAGTTGCGGTCAGTTCGATGTTGACCACTCCGGGATAAAGGAACTATTAAACATGTAGAATCATCGAACGTTGAAGTCACGAAGTAACACAAACCATCGATCCGAGGATGCTTTGGTATCCCTCCTGACTGTTGGATCTAGATCGTGGTCAACCCGATGTTAACCACTTTGGGAGCAAAGAGGAAGTTACATAGAGGATCCCTCGAATGCAGAAGTTGCGAAGTAACGGAGGTCATAGTTCTATGGATCTACGTGGACACATCTTGACCGTGGTATATAATGGCATTGGACGACTGCCATACCATAGTGATGTGGTGCCTGGGGTGTTGTGGACCCACGTTCGACGTGCCACATGTCACCCTGATTCGTGCTTTTCACAGACCCTATGTTCCCATTAGAACATGACACATGTCACCCATTGATGGGGCCACGTGTCATCTCTACCCCTTGCCATGTGTCAACCCCTGACACATACTCGCTTGGCCTAATAGAGGGTGGAGCACTCGGGAAAGTTGGGACATTGATTTGCTGGGGTTAATTTTTCCGAAGGTCGGGACCCACCTGTCCTTGCCTTTGCATTTAATGCACCATCACAAGTAAGGGTGGACCCTTCGAGACTCCGGGGTTTCGAAACTCCGGAGGCTTGGGTGTAGTATTATAGATAAGCCGAAAAGTTCTATCGCTGGAGCCACGTGGTAGGATTTCAGGACTCCGAAGGATATGTGCGTAGAAAGAAAAAGGGGCTTTCAGCGACGAAGCGCCCAACGCCGAATTCCCTTAAGCCTATGTGTTAAACGAGGACGTTGTTTTATCGTTGGATTTAACGATGGATGGATTTACACCAATAGATGTAGGAGCACTGGGAACTCTGGGACTTCGGTGAACTTGGGATGGTACGAATGAGATGGACCCACGTGGCCCATGACCAATAACGCATGAAGAACTTTGGAAGGGAGTAACTCCCAATCTAGAGCTCGGATTGGAGTAGGGTAGCAGTTGTTGGAAAGCTCTTGATGAACAGAAGAGGATGGAGATCCTAAAAAGAGGATTTGAGATAATTAAGGAAAGAATTTTTTTTGAAACCCCATCCCTAAAAAGGGTACTTAAGGGTCGGGTGTGTTACATTCCCAGATAATATAAATAAGTGAGGATGGCACCTCACTTACTCACTCACTCAGTCACTCATCTAGTGCACATATTTTGGAGGTAGCTGCAGTTGTAAGAAGGAGGAGAGAGAGGCGTATGCTCAGTGTTGGATTATCTTTAGTGTTTTGGTATTTATCTTGGTATTGTATTGGCAATCTATATTAAGGAAGTTTTTGCTGGGTTTTCTCCCCCATGAGGGTTTCCCGGGATAAAATGATGTGTACCTTGTGATTGTGTTTCTCTCAATGATCCTGTTTGTGCTATTATCTTTGAAAAGCATTAAAACTTAACATGGTATCAGATCCAAACTAAAGAGAGCACCTTTCACTGGCAAACCAAAAACGTCACTATTGTCGTATAAGAAAATTAGGGCTTTTTGTTGGAAGGGAATTTTTGCCTAAAAACCATCTAGAAAAGTGTGCCCTACCCTAGTGCATTTTTTACAGCGAGAGCACAACTTTTCAGTGGCTAGAGCCTCCGGAAAGTGAAACCTTATTTTCTACTGGTACCAAAAAACTAGAAAACCAGGAAACCATAACCAGTACCAGAAGTACTAGTCCAAATTTGCGCAGGTCCAGTTTCAAGGGGTAAAAATTGGATTTTTTGAAATCTGACAACTCCATCCTACTCGCCTTAGCCAAGCGCATCTCCTGGTAAGATCATATTCATTTTATGAGCATTTTCATTTTTTGGTCATTTTCTTAAGCTCCGGGTCAAGATGTCTGCAAGCACTAAGCTTGTTGATAAGTTAGAAGGTGTGGAAAACTTCCATGCCTGGAAGTACATAATTGGACTCACTCTTGAAGAGAATGACCTAGCAAAATTCATAAAAGAAAATGTACCAGAACTCGAAGAAGAAGTAGCCAAAGCAAAGTACAAGAAGGATATGTTTAGGGCCAAAAGAATCATTGTACATTCCATTAAAGATCACTTGATCCCTCAAGTGTATTCTATGAATACTCCAAGAGAAATTTTTGATTCCCTAACTAGAATGTATGAAGGAAAGAACATCAACCAGAAGATGAACTTGAGAACCCAACTTAAAAGTACAAAGATGCAGAAAGGAGAAACAATTCATGACTATTTCTCTAGGGTTTCTCAATTCAAGGAACAATTAGAAGCAATTGGAGACAACCTAGATGAAGTTGAACTTATAATGACAGCTCTTAATGGTCTCACAAGACCTTGGGATGCCTTCATCCAAACTATCCGTGCAAGAAAAGAAAAACTCCATTTTGACAGCTTATGGGAAGAATGTGTTCAAGAAGAAGCAAGAGTAGCCAATCGAGAAGCAATGCTATTAAGGGATGAATACCAAGCCCTAACTGATCATGCTAAAGGAGGAAAGAAAATGTCTCATTTCGAAAAGGAGACCCATCTTCACAAGGAATCTCACTCCCCAAATATATTCACACACTTCCATAAAGAATCTCACCCTCCAAGGAGATTCCATAAATATTAGAAGGGACAAAGAAGAGAAAAATATTTCTCCTCTTATCAATGTTATCATTGTGATAAGATGGGACACATTGCTAAGAATTGTCTTGCCATAAGGGAAGAATACAAGAAGAGAAACAAAAAAATACTTCTTTCCCATACAGTTGAATATGATGAGCCACCCTCAAAGATGACTAAAGAAAAGATTGAAGATTATGTTTTATTCTCTGCCCTCTCAGGATCTGTGATACCTGGAGAGGATACTTGGCTCATAGATAGTGGTGCTTCTAACCACATGACAGGTCAGAGAAACATTCTCTCTAGCCTTATAGAAAAATACTTTCCCCATAAAGTCTCACTTGGAGATGACTATCGGTACCCTATCAAAGGAATGGGAGAATCCACTTACAAACTAGATTCGGGAACTCCGTTGAAGATGAAGGATGTACTTTATGTTTCTAGGTTTGACAAAGAACTTACTTTCTATATTTTCTCTAGATAAGAAAGGTTTCAGGGTTGCATTCATAGATGGTGAAGTTCTTATGTGGCCTAAAGGAAAAACCATAGAAGATGCAATTGTTATTGGAACAGAAGAAGGTGGTCTGTATAAGTTAAAAGGTTACTCAACCTTGACTCACTCCACTGAGAATCCATGTAAACTTTGGTATAGAATACTAGCGCACATCAATTACAAATCCTTACCATATGTAAGCAAGGTAGTTACAAGTTTACCAGAATTCAAGGTTGACCATGAAGGTGTATACAAGTGATGTGCACAAGGAAAGAACATAAATAATCCTTTCCGAAAGAGTGACACCAAAGAATAACGAATCTTGGAGCTCATCCACTCAGATGTATGTGGTCCATTTCCATCAACCTCTCTAAGTGGGTATGTATACTATGTGTCATTTATTGATGACTACTCTCGCAAGACTTGAGTTTATTTCTTGAAATCCAGAGATGAAGTACTCAGAAAGTTCAAGAAATTCAAAGCTTTGGTAGAAAATATCTCCGAAAGAAAAATCAAGATACTCAGGTCAGATAATGGAGCACCTCAAAAGAATTTGGAAGATTTTACAGAAATGTTGGGATTAATACGGAGGTCACCACTCCCTATAATCCTCAGGAAAATGGTGTAGCAGAAAGAAATAATAGAACAATAATGGAAGCAGTGAAGACTATGATCCACGATCAAGATCTTCCAATGCACTTATGGGTTGAAGCAACAAGAACAACAGTCTATGTCCAAAACAAATTATCCCACATTGCACTTGGATTAAAAACCCTTGAAGAAATGTTCTCCGGAAAGAAGCCATAAGTAAGCCATCTAAAAATATTTGGTTGTCCAGTGTTTGTACACATTCTGAAAGAAAGGAGAACTGAGTTGGACCCTTCAGGAAAGAAGGGAGTATTTGTTGGATACTATGAGGTCTCTAAGGCCTTCATAATTTACATACCAGGTTACCATCATATTGAGATTAACAGAGATGTAACCTTTGATGAAGATGCAACACTCAAGAGATCAAGGAAATTGCAGCTTGAAGAAGTATATGAAGAAGAACTTGTAGCTCCCAGAGTTGCAGAACCTGTGAAGGAAGTTATAGTTATCCTTGATCATGATGAGATTCCAAAAGATCATGATATGATAGAAACTCAAGAACCTCCCTAGATGATAATCTCTCACAAGAGAAAGATAGTATGGGAAAGGGAACTTATTCAATATGGAGAGAAGTATGGTGCCCTAGAAGGAACCATGAGACAAAGAAAGAAACCTAAGCCATTCTCCAGTTATATGGCCTTGATATGTGATCTCATAGAAAAATAACCTACTTTCTTTGGAGAATCCATTCAGAAGAAATAATGGGTGGATGCCATGACGAAAGAATATCAGTCCATTATAAAGAACGATGTATGGGAAATATTTCCCAGACCAAAGAACAAAGATGTGGTATCTTCCAAATGGATATACAAGATAAAACATGTTGCAGACGGAAGTATTGAAAAACATAAAGCAAGTTTTGTAGCTCATGGATTTTCTCAAAAGGAAGGCATTGATTATGATGAGACGTTTTCTCTTGTAGCCGGATACACTTCTATCACAACAATCATAGCTCTTGCAGCCAAGATGAAGTGGAAATTACACCAGATGGATGTGAAAACAACCTTCTTGAATGGTGTTATTGAAGAAGAAGTGTATATAGAAAAACCACAAGGGTTTGAAGTTGAAGACATAAATACTCATGTCTGCAGGTTGAAGAAAGCTCTGTATGGATTAAAGCAAGCTCTTAGAGCTTGCTATGGTAGAATTGACAATTTCTTGATGAGCTTGGGCTTTACCAAGAGTAAATCTTATTCTAACCTTTACTTCAAGGTTATGAATGGTGAGCCATTTTTATTGCTATTGTATGTAGATGACTTGTTCTTAACTGGAGAAGAAAATCACATCACAGATTGTAAGAAGAAGCTCACTGCAGAGTTTGAGATGAAAGACCTAGGCCTGATGCATTATTTCTTAGGTCTTGAAGTTTGACAGAGCTAAGAGAAGATCTTCCTTAACCAAGGGAAGTATGTAGTAGAAATACTGAAGAGGTTTGACATGTTGGAATGTAAAGCCATGAACACACCCATTGAAACAAAGTTGAAGCTCTTGGTATATACTTCGTTAGATTTGGTTGATGCTACTATGTACATACAAATTATTGGTTCGTTGATGTATCTGACGAATACTAGGCCAGATATATGTTTTGTTGTGAACACCTTGAGTCAGTATCTGGTAGAACCCAAACATGTTCACCTTGTAGTTGCAAAACATGTGATGAGATACCTTAAGGGTACCTTGGAATATGGTCTCTATTATACTGGAGATCATGACTTCACGTTGTATGGATATACTGATTCAAATTGGGCTGGAAGTGTTTTTGATAGAAAGAGCACTTCAGGATGTTGTTTCAGTCTCGAGTTATCCATGACTTCATGGCAGAGCGTAACGCAATCCAGTATTTCTCTTAGCACGACATAAGAATAATACATTGCAACATGTTTCACCAATTGTGAAGCCATATGGCTTCAAAAGTTGTTGACAGGTCTATTCGATTTGGAGATGGAAGCCACCGTGATTCTATGCGATAACCAAAGTTGCATAAAGATGATGGAGAACCCAGTGTTCCATGATAAGTCAAAGCACATAGAAATCCGATATCACTACATTCGTGATATGGTGCAGAGAGGAGTTGTAAAGCTCCAATATGTTGGCAAAAATGAGCAGGTTGTAGATGTGTTGACCAAACCTCTGTCTCGTGTGAAGTTTGGGAACTTTAGAGACAAGCTTGGTGTTGTCCGAAAGGACCTCCCTCGAAAGGGGGAGTGATGTTGATGATACTATAGTATCTTGACCAACAACAGGTAGCTCCGTTAGGATTTTATATCGTAGGGGATTGATCATGCCTGGGTAGATCCCGAAGGTCCTGTAAGGATGGTCTGTCAGAGTACCTGTGCATGTATATGCTAGTTGTGGTCAATAGTGGTAGCTCTGTTAAGATTTTATATCCTAGGGAATCCTTTGATTCCTGGGCAGATCCCGAAGGTCTGATAAGGACGGTCTGTTAGAGTACCAAAAAATGTTGTTATTGCACCTACCTCATTCTGTTGTCATATGATGTTGATGTTGTTATCTCAGCCTCGTGTTGATGATGTTGTATCAACCTCGTGTTGTTAATGATGATGTTGTATAAACCTCATGTTGTTGATGATGATGTATCAACCTCGTGC
>SNQJ01S0002562.1:313962-326252 GCA_010110895.2 Picea sitchensis
ACTGAATTTCCTTTCACCACTTTGGAATATATTTATGCATTTAAATGCTGAGACGAGGGCAATCATTTCTGAATTTCCTTTCATCGTCTCTTGGACTAGGTGGGGGCAATCATTTCTGAATTTCCTTTCACCACCTGTCTTATGATTTACTTTTTTGAGCGTGAAGATGGGGGTAATCAGTTTCTATTAGGGCCGATATCTGTGTGATATTTTGCATTAGAGGTCTGTCAACTTATTTTGATTACTCGACACCAACCTTCCCTTGACCTTCACAACATCTTCGTTCTTAGGGAGAAAAAGGAAAATAATTTTTTAAGGGTATTCCATTTGAGCAAGCTTTAATCCTCCGATGTCGTTGAGAAACCTAGGAAAGTTAGGATCACTCTAAACGTTCCTTCGCTTAGCAGGGGATCAATTAGTTGTGAAGACCCACTTTCTTCCCACAATCTGATTTGAAACTTACGAGGTTGAAACAAAAAACTTTTATCCCTTCGTATATGAAACAGAAAGATGGTGGCTTGTTAAAAGTTTAAAAATTTTAAACCCGAAGATAGAAAGGATGCCAGATAACGATTTGCTGACTGAAAATACAGAGGTCAAACGATTTAAGACTGACTCTTGTAGGTATTTTCGGGGATAATTTACTTTGACTGACTGTTTTTAGATTGGGAGAATCGCTTAAACTGTCTTAATTTTTTCAGGGATTACCAAACCAGGAAACAACTCTGTTATCTATCAGTTCAACTGCTATTGCAATTTAAATGGTGTTACCTCAGTTTTCTTTAACAGTCCTTCATAACATGTCTTTTGAGAAATCTCATCTTTACCTTTTCATTTTACTTTCTTTGCGCAATATGAAATTACTTTAGGTATCACCTGTTTATGCCGATTTATTTATGACACTGATCTTCAATTTACTCCTCCTGTTTGTTTCGTATGCGACTGGAATCTTGTAAAAGACAAATACAAATCTTGTCCGAAATGTGTCGAAAGTTTATGAACGAGAAAACATAAAATAAAAAAAGCCATGTTTAAATAAAAATGCGTATATGTACACAATTATATATATATATATATATATATATATAGATATATTTTGGAATCTGGCGACTGTTACGTCATGTAATGCTTTAGATACCGCCCGTTGATAGGGGCGTTGAGGACTTCTCCGTCTATATTTTCCAGTAGGAAAGAGTTTTTTCCTTCTAGAGCTGAGACCCTGAATGGTCCATACCAGAGGTGGTCAAATTTACTATGCTTCACGGCTTCTTCCTTTTTGGCATCCCATATTAGCACTAAATCGCCTGGGAGGAATTCCCTGTCCTTTGCCTTGCGATCGAACAATGCTTTCATATCATCTTGGTACTTCTTCATCTTTTCGTCAACTTCAACTCTATGCTGTTGAACATCAATCAACTGATTAATTCTCCTGGTTACATGATTGAGCTCTTCGTTTTGATCCTTCCATAACTTCATTACTGGTAGCACTAGGTTTATAGGTAGAACAACATCTGTCCCATAGACCATCTGAAACGGTGAAATGCCGATAGACCTTTTAGTGCTGATGTGGTTTGCCCATAATGCGTATTTTAAGTGCACATGCCAAGATCTTTTATTTTCATCCAATACTTTCTTGATTATATTTACCAGGCTCTTGTTAGATGACTCGGCCAATCCGTTCCCCTGAGGGTAATATGCTGTGGAATGACCAAGAACAATGTTATACTTTTGACAGAAGCTGATCATAGCCATAGATTTAAAATCCTGGGCATTGTCAGTAACTATCTTTCAGGGACAACCGAATCTTGACAAAATATTATCTTCCAAGAAATCGATTACCACCGAGTCTGTTGCCCTTTTGGTTGGAATGGCTTCCACCCACTTAGTAAAATAATCTGTAGTTGTTAAGATCCACTTATGTTGAGCACTGGAATGGTGATTAATCTCGCCTATGAAGTCTAGACCCCATTGCTGAAATGGGGTTTCAGATTTTACTGGAACTAGAGGCAGTGCAGAGAGCTTCTGTTTACATGCGAATAGTTGACAAGGTTTGCAGGCACACACTTTGGAATTGACATCCGAAAAGAGTTTCGTCCAGTAGTATCCATCCCTCAAGATCTTGTAGGCTGTAGCTCTCCATGCGTGATGCCCCCCACAGACTCCCTCATGAAATTCATCTATAACCCGCTGAGTTTCCGATTCGACTAAACAGACTAACAAGAAACTGAGTGGATCCTTCCAATATAGCCGACCTTCGGTTATACAATATTTGACTGCATGGAGTTTTAAAGTTCTGCATTTAGATGGTGATAGTTCATTTGGGCATTTTAGGGTTAGCAGGTATGACACTATATTTTTTTTCATGTTGTATATTACTTCAAGTTATTAATTGACTTTATAAAATGACATATATGATCTTTTTCAGCAGGGGTAATAGAGGAAATAATAGAGGGAGAGACAAAAGACCCAATATGGTCTAGCGAGAAGGACGAAATGAGAAGATAATATTTTCAATCCATTTTGATGCTGACTCTTAAGAGTTTAATCAACTTGTATATAATGGTCGCCTCGACTTGGGTGGGAAACCATCTTTTCTACAACCATTTTCTCCTCCTAATGTGCCCTTGCAACCTCATCCAAGTATTATGATTGTTCCAGAACCCCCTCTTTAGCCTATGGATGATGGATGGAAAAACAACCATGCACACCCCCCTTATGGCATTTCTCATTGGCCTACTAGCCCCGACGATGCACCCTTGCCACATGTCTCAACACCTAATGTTACTTCAATTGACTTTGTTGCTCACTCTTCCCCAACGAATGACAAAATGCCTCTTCCTGAAGTTCCAAGTGACAAAGAGAAGAAACTTATTGAGGTCCATAGCATTAATTCATCTTAGCCCACTTTTGCACAGGCAAAAGTGCAACAAGTGAAAATAGATTATGAAGGCAGAAGAGAGATTTATTTTAAGGATATGTACCCTGAACTTTTTTAGCTTTATGTTTATGACATTTCTTATTTTCTAGACGTTAGAGACATAATTTCCGTGTTGATAATATTATATGATATTTAATTTTGAATTTTAAAATATCATATATTTTGATTAAGGGAGTTGATGATGATCTTGACTATGTTGATGCATTTATTGAGTTATGTTCTCAACCATATATGTTGATTATTTTTATTATGGGAGTTACAAGGATAAATTTGATATGTAATAAAGTTTATAAAGAGTCTAGTGGATCCCCACCTACTTTTAGTTAAAATATTTAAAATACATTCATGACCTTTACCATAAAACAATTTTACTCTCACAAAATTAAAATTTAATTAAATTAAAAGGTAGTTGAACTAGCCAACTCCTTGGTGCCAAGATAAAAGAGGAGAGAAGTCACGAATGGAATGGAGGAAAATTTGGTGTGAAGGTATGCCTAAGATTTGAAAGTGAGTTTATCATTCTTATTCATTTCCATTCTGAGTTTCTAGAGAAGTAAATTGTCTTGTTGATCGCAAGGATATCTTGAAAGGTGGCAAAGAAAGATTGAGTAGCATTGACTTGTGGTGTTCTTCGAGGTTATTTATTTCCTTTGTAATTTGTTTGCACTTTTAGAAGCTATGACTTGATTCATTTCTAATTAGTGTCAATTTTGCAGAGCTTGATGACGACATTTATGTGTCTTGAAGTGATCCAGATCAAATCTTGTTATTATGTCTCTTTCTTTCAACACTTAGTTTCCTTTATATGACTCTTATAACATCTTAGTCTTCTAAGGACATCTCCGTTCTTGATCCTCACATGGATTTGTAAAGACAATTTGTTTTGTAATTCAGATTGGTCCTTAATAAAACCTATTTGCTCATTGCTTTCTCATATTTTGGCTTACTGGAATACTTTGATTTTACACTTATTCTATTGTTTAGTTTGTATTATTCTCAACATATTTTGAATTTTCTTTTATTGAATTGATGTTATATTATTTCATTCTTTATTTATTGTCTGATATAAAGAATATAAAACATAAAAAAATTATATTTTGAAAAAAAGATTTCAGATCTCAAGGATTCTATTCTAGAGATTCGGTTGTAAAAATAAGGGCTATAAACCTAGGGTTACAATCTCGCCTATCTTGCTTAGCCTAATGAGATTCAAGATGTTTTTGTGAGAAACGTCAAAACCTCTTGCATCAATAGTACCCAGGGTAAACCCTAGATTATTCAGGGCTCAAAGTCATTACAACAATATACTCATTACAAGCTCAACATGTCACTTTATGGGAATAGAACCTAGGTGGGGAGGATAACACTCCATCCCAAAACCACATGGACTAGACCCGATTGACAATGCTATGTCTCTTTACCACTTGGATCTCCTTATTTATGATTTGTTGCATGCTTGTTATTCCCTTTGCTATGAAGTTAAATATGCATATCTCTTAGCAATATGTAGAGTGTGCATTAATGGAATCTATTCATCCATTGTTATCACTATACAAGCATTAATCATCATAGTTTAATGATACATACACTAACCAATGTTAATGATGCACTTAGTAGTGGTGGGATTAACAAGTACGTATGTAACATAATTGAGAAAAAAAACTTTGACTACAATGAATGTTTATAATGCTTTGATTAGTATGCATTTGATTCTTAAGCATGAATGTGTTTACTACTTCAATCAACATAAACCATTCATAAATAATCCATAATGAGAAAATGAAATCACCATAACCAAGCTACCAAAGCATAAGTAGCTAAGTAAGATCCTTTTGAGTAAATGAGTTTTGAGATCATCGTATCCAATCAATACATAAAGCAATGAGAAAAATCAAGAGATCATCAAAACTAGGTTAGTCATTGAATTAAGCTCAAAGCAAAGATCACATAACCATTGGGTTATAAAATATCAACAAGACATCGATGATCAAAACGAGAGCGTTCAATGATTGTTTGAATTTATTAATATTTCCTTTAAGGTGAGACACATAATCATTGTTTTCCTTTGTATGCATTGAGAGTGAACATAGTTTGAAAACATCCATGAACATAAAAACAATACTAAGTAGAGAACACTTGAACACTTGGAATGATCTTCTACATCTCATCATCATTTAATCACAAATAATTAATGACCAAAAATAAGGAGCAAAGCAATAATTGATCATTCAATCAACAAAGGAAATTTTAATGAAATAGGCAAGACCAAAGAAACAAAAAGTGTTGGCCCATCTAATCTTTTGGTGAAAGCCAATCACTTAAGGAAATATGCACCCAAACATAGAGGAACGATTACATATGATCGATGCAATTAAACTTCACACAACTTGCTCATAATTCAAGCAAGTTTGGCAAGGAGACATGTCTGCAATTACCAATGAAACAATGCAAGAACCCAAAGCCATGTATAATTTCTTATAAAAAGAAGAGAACTATTACATCGTTGGAGGCAAAAAATTATCCAACTACTTAACCAGTCTCACCTAAAGAAAATTAGGATCACATGAAGTAGCAATCAAGAATCATCCCGATCATCAATTCAAAGAGAATAATGAAGTAGTAAGAACCTAAGAGTGGGTATCACTCACAATGAACTATCCATGAAAATCAAGACAATTAGATAGTTCATTCATCACCCTGGTAAGAAGGTGGTAATTCATATCCATCCAGGAGAAGACATCAAAATCATAGTAAATACCGTTAATTAATCATTCAATAAGGCACCCCTAGCATTCATGCAACACTGAAGATATCCTAGAACATGGGGTCCCCAATCCCTAGGTCTCAGGGTCCTCATACATGCAATGTATTTGTAATCGAAATAAACCACTCACTGATTATCTGTAAACAATCAAGGAAAACAATGTAGCTAAGTAGCTTAATAAAATCGTCAAGCAATCAAGCTTTAAATTCATCACATTGTCAAGGCATAAAGCAATAAAAAAGGTGCTATAAAAACATCATTACCAAGATAATCATTCAATTAAAATAAAAGTAAATATCACGCCACCTGTTCATAAGAATTAAAGTGTAATTAAAGCATTGGAGTTTGTCAATCAACCCAATTAAAGAAATTGAAATCATAGGAGATCATAGATCACAATATTACATCACTTGTCCATAGACCTATTCATATCTACATTATGCATTAATTAAACTGGGGATTATAATATGGATGTTACATTTCTCCTCCCCTATAGTTGTACACCATACTCGGTGTGTTAGTGATGGAAGTCACCCCTGGATTGCAGCAGGAGCAGAGCCCGACGCCCATCAGTTTATGTTACGATTTGTTTAATGGGGTGATCAAATGGAAGTTAACTCATAACGATGTGGTTCTAACTCTGAAACTAGGCCAGGCATACATGGGCAAGTGAGGTCTTAGGTAGCTCCAGACAGTGAGTTGTAGTAAGGGTGAGTAGGGGGAAGACTTGTATAAGAGAAAAGTGAAGGTCCGTTGTAAACATCAGGTTTTTAACAGACTGTAGGGGAAAACATCTAAACACAATATCTTCTTACATTTGAATGCAGAAAACTGGAGAATACAACAATGCAACGATAAATCCTTTATCATAACATAATTGCAATGATTCACACGAATCAGTCGATCCCGAACTCTCTCAGTATGAGATGAAAACTAGATGGATTGAGAAGACTGTCTGTCATTAAACAATAAATCTTACATACAAATGCATAACCAGAGAACTAGAGTGTATGTTAAAACTTTACAATCGGAAGCTTTTCTCTACCATCGATCCCTTACAAAATACAAAGACTGAGTCTATATACTCAGGAAAATTCACCTCACAGAGGCGTGCTTAGTCACCCAAGGCTTGGTGTCCCTTCAATCAAACTCATCCAGATACCCTTCATAAGACGCCATCTTAACTGTGCATGACCCTTGTAAGCGGAGTAGCTGAGCCATTAAGAGCCAAGTTAGTGTGCGCAAACCTCCTCTGGTTAATCGAGGACTGGGCATGGCCTCTTTGGAAAAAATGGTACACAGGACCCTCTCGAGCAGACTGCTGGCCAGACTCTCCATATCTTGCACTTAATGCATGAAGAGAAGTTTCAACCACTCTTTCTTACCTTCATTTTCTTCAAGCAAAAACCAGGCTTGAGGTCAGATCAAATGGCACCCGGAGAATGCGATGAACTTTTCAACGACTGGACACGACAACCCTGGCCCCTTTCGCACAACTCTTTCTATTTTCCCACATGACGATGGGCTGTGACCCTGCTTTTATTCTCAAAGGCACTTTCGACGTTCGCAGATAAGAAGGGGCTGATCCCTGCTTCTTAAAATCGCGATGAGAGAAATGCTGAGATGACTTTAGTTGGTGCCACGCGTCCCTCTAGATCTGACGGTTTTGAACTCGCTCGACGATACTATGGGCCTGTGTCCGGGACACTCCCGACACCTTGCGCATCGGAATATAACGGAGCTGCACTTTGCGCCATGAAGTTGCAATGGGCGAAACGCCAAGATGGCTCAATTTGCTGCCAGGTGTCCTCTTTGGATGGACGGCTGAAAATGTTTCATGATACCACGGGCCCTACTTTCGGCACTATCGGGGTTCGAGGTTTCGAGATGTAGAACAACATGAAAATCTCACCCCTCGAACTCCCGCATGTCGAAACGCCGATGCAACTAGATCTTGCGCCACGTGTCCTCTGGATGGACGACTGCTATTCTCCCCTGCACACAATACGGGCGCTATCTATTGCGCTAACCGTGGCACAACTTTTCTATCTACGATTCCCCACCAACCGTCGATCTGCTCTCATGGATGAATCTGGACCGTTGACACTATAATTTTGCCCGCTCGCTTGATTTTAAGTCCGAAAAGGACTTCTTCTGTGCGCTGCGCTTGGGTGCTCGTCGTGGAACCTGCAGACCTGGATATCCCGATGCCAAAGACAAGTAATGTTGCTAACATTAGGCTCCACAGGGGATATAGTCGTCCATGTGATGCTCTAAGGACTCATTTTGCAGTTCCAGTGCCTTGCTGTTGGGCTATGGAGTCATTTACTAAGCCGAAACAAGAAAAGTAAAAAAAACAAAGAACAGAAAGGACAATATTTACAAACAAGGGAGCCACCGAAGGCTCAGACAAAACATTTTTTAAGAAAATGCCCATTTACTGGGCCGTTGAAACCTTCTTCACCCTCCAAATCCTGCAGCCGATATGTGTTATTTGAGAAAACCTCAGAGATTTTGAAAGGCCCGATCCACACAGCTTCAAATTTGCTGTGTTTGCCCTTATCTTGCTTAGGAGCGTCCCATTTCAACACCAGGTCCTCTATCTGGAACTCCCCCTTGTTGGATTTCTTATCAAAAACCTGCTTGATCCTCTGCTGATGGTCCTGAATTTTGATCATTACCTGCTCTCTGGCCTGCTGGACTTCTATCAGCTGATGAATTCTTCGGATCATATCATTGGGCTCTTCTTGATAATCCTGGAAGAATTTCGCTATGGGAATGGCCAGCTGAGAAGGGAAGACAACTTCTGCTCCATAAACTAACTGGAAAGGGGAGATGCCTATAAATCTCTTTGTGGTCACCCGATCGGCCCATAGAGCGAATTTCAACTTCGAATTCCAAGCCCTTTTGTTATCCTCCAGTAATCTTTTGATGATCCTTATTAGGCTTTTGTTGGAGGACTCTACTAAAACATTGCCCTGGGGATAGTATGGGGTGGAGTGAATCAGTTTGATCTTGAATTGTTCACAGAACTTGACTAACGGCTCAACCTTAAAAGAGGTTGCGTTATCAGTAACAATTTTTAAGGGAAGCCGAATCTTGTGATGANGGATCATATCATTGGGCTCTTCTTGATAATCCTGGAAGAATTTCGCTATGGGAATGGCCAGCTGAGAAGGGAAGACAACTTCTGCTCCATAAACTAACTGGAAAGGGGAGATGCCTATAAATCTCTTTGTGGTCACCCGATCGACCCATAGAGCGAATTTCAACTTCGAATTCCAAGCCCTTTTGTTATCCTCCAGTAATCTTTTGATGATCCTTATTAGGCTTTTGTTGGAGGACTCTGCTAAAACATTGCCCTGGGGATAGTATGGGGTGGAGTGAATCAGTTTGATCTTGAATTGTTCACAGAACTTGACTAACGGCTCAACCTTAAAAGAGGTTGCGTTATCAGTAACAATTTTTAAGGGAAGCCGAATCTTGTGATGAGATTTTCTAGGAATCCAATGATTACCTTGTGGGAAGCACTCCTGGTGGGGATGGATTCAATCCACTTGGTAAAGAAATCTGTAGCTGTCAGGATCCATCTGTGCTGCCCACTGGAAGCAGGGTGGATTTCTCCAATAAAGTCTAGGCCCCATTGCTGGAAAGGTCCCGAAACAACTACAGGTTTTAAGGGCAGGGACTTGAGCTATTGCTTTCTTGAAAATCTTTGGCATGGGATACAGGCTCTAACTCCTCTATGGACATCAGCGAACAAGGTGGGCCAGTAGTACCCATCTCTGAGAATTTTGTGGGCTGTGGTCTTCCAGGAATGGTACCCCCCACATAGGCCGCTGTGAAATTCGACCATGATCCTATCGACCTCTTGTGGATCCATGCATTTTAAAAGCACTCCCAGGGGGTCTTTCCAGTATAAGATTTGATCGATAAGGCAGTACGTGACTGCCTTGAGCTTCAGAGCTCTTGCTTTGTTTCTTTGCAGGCCGTCTGGAGGCCGCAATTCTTGTAGAAAGTATATGACATCCTTATACCAAGGACATCGAGCCAACGGGGGCTCCCTTTGAGGTTCCATGTCAGACAGCCGACCCTGCTGAATCCCTGTGCATTTGTTGATGGAAATTACCCCCAAAGCTCTACGATTCGCTTCAGCCAACCGCTTGGCTAAGCCTTGACCTTTGATCAATCTGGTAGGCCTTATTTCCAAGTCAAATTCTAGGATCTTGGCTATCCATTTACTCCTCTTCCCATCAATGTTGGGCTGTACAAGGATGTCCTTCACAGAGGCTGAAGGAACGTATGCGGTCACTCTTGAGTGCAAGACATAAAATCTGAAGGCTTTGAGAGCTTTCACTAAGGCATAGGCTTGTTTCTCCATGATTTCATATCTGACCTCTACATCTCTTAATGCCTTGCTGAAGAAGGCGATGGGTTGCTCTCGCCCTTCCTCATTTTTCTGCAACAAGACCGCTGCTACTGTATCAAAAGAAGCGAAATAGAAGATTAGGAAATCTTTGGAATAGTCAGGACTGATCAGCACAAGTGCCTCAGTCATGGCTCTTTTTATTTGGACAAAAGATTCCCTGGGTTCAGCGGTCCATTTCACTTCATTTCCCTTCTTGAGCATGGTTGTGATGTGTTTCACCAGCTCAGCGAAATTCGAGACAAATCTCCTCAGAAAATTAATCTTTCCCAGAAAGGCCTAAACTTCCTTCTTAGATCTGGGAAGTGACAGGGTCCGAATTGCCTCCACTCTGCTAGGATCAATCCTCACTCCCTCTGTTGATACTATATGGCCTAACAGCTTCCCTTCCTTCATAGCAAACAAAAATTTCTTGGGATTTAGGGAAAGGCCAAACCTCCGACACTTCGAAAAAACATTTCTCAGGTGACAACAGTGCTCTTTGTCAGACCTAGAGAAAACTATTATGTCATCCAGATAGATCACCACAAACTTGTCTTTTTCCCCGATGAAGGCTATATCCATGGCTCACTGAAATGTGGCTCCTGCATTCATCAACCCAAAAGGCATATTGGCATACATGAATGTGCCCCAAGGAGTGGTGAAGGCCATTTTTTCTATGTCTTCAGGCATGACAAATATTTGATTGTAGCCAGAAAAATCGTCGATCATTGTAATCCTAGATGCACCGGTTACCCTCTGCAATATGTGTTCCATGTTGAGCAGGGGATAATTATCTTTCTTTGAACTCCTGTTCAGGTTCCTAAAGTCCACACAAAGCCTGATTTCTCCACTTTTCTTTCTTACCGGAACCAAATTGGCCACCCATTCAGAATATCTCAAGGGGACGATGATCTGGGCCTCTAACAACTTCTTCACTTCTTTCTCCATGACAKGCARCAACATGGGATTTATCTGTCTTAGCTTCTGCCTGAATGGCTTAGCCTCTTCCTTCAGTGGGATCTTGTGTTCAATGATGAATGTATCATACGTCTTGAGGTATTCGTAGGTCCATGCAAACACATCAGCAAACTCTCTCAGYAATTCAGTATATCTAACCCTTTGTTCTGTGGTCAAACTCCTTGACAACTTGACAAACTTAGGCTCCTCCGRCGTGCCAATGTTGCACTCAGCTATGTCAACATATTCACCTGAACCCCTACCCTTTACTGCCACATCACTCCCATCGAACAATCTTTCTAAAGGAATTAGTCCCCTCAGAATGTGATTGCTAGGTAGTTGAATGATCTGGTGGTTAACAATTTTATTTAAAAACGCCTCAGGGTGAGGGTTATCTTCTGTATCAGGATCCTGATCAATGTGAAACACAAAAAATTCATCAACAGATTGGAGAAATTTCTCGATTTCCAGATCATCTTCGAATACCTTCCAATGTTTGACATTGTCTGGTGCATAAGGTCTATATTTTATTTCAACATCATATTTGGCCATAGATGACTGAGGGACCTTGAACTGGCTAGCTGAAACAACTAAAGAATCGACCACAACATTATCCTCTCTTGGAATAAAAGAGATGTTGAAGGCTGAGAAGAAATTTTCATTTAGGTCCCATACTTCATTTTTGTAATTTCTGAGTCGAGGGTGCTTAGCCTGATAAGCGTTTCTGATCTGTTGGACCACCAACTCTGCATCTCCAAACAGTGCTACCTCTTGAATTCCCATTTCCCTTGCAGCTGTCAATCCTAGAACAAGGGCTTCATACTCTACCACATTGTTGGTGGTTTCAAATTCCAGCTTATATGACAGGGACCTGGTTTCCTGAGAAGGGGACACAAAAAACACCCCAACACCAGCGCCTTCCCTGGAACAGGCTCCATCAAAAAACATTTTCGAGACGAGGGTGATGGAGGGAGGAAACTCTTGAGGAGTGGCGGGCCTCTCTCTGAGTTCAAGAGGAGGCTCGAGAGCATGAGTGAGTTGCAGTAAACTGGAACCTAAATCAGTGTCCAAGGCAAACATGGGATGGTTAGTAGGATTGGCTTCATCACTGATTATATAGGCCAACTGGGCTTCCCTATATAGCCTCCTATGTTCTCCTCCAAACACTGGGATAGTAGCATATGTGAGGTCCATCTGCAAAGTTCCCCCCAGTATTTTTATCC